>NW_004624957.1:283564-323021 GCF_000247695.1 Heterocephalus glaber | reverse complement strand
TTTTGGGTTGGGTCTTTCCCTGGTTTTGGAATCAAAGTAACACTTGCTTCCAGGAATGAATTTGGAAGTATTGCTTCCCTTTCAATTTCCTTGATGAGTTTAAAGAGTAATGGCATTCGTTCTTCTTTAAATGTCTTGTAGAATTCAGGAATGAAGCCATCAGGACCTGGGCTTTTCTTTGTTGGTAAATATTTTATTAGATTTTCAGTTTCCCTCATTGTAATTGGGGTGTCTAGAATTTCTATATCTTCTTCATTTAACTTTGGCAGTTCATATGTATCTAGGAATCTGTCCATTTCTTCTGTGTTTTCCATTTTATTAGAGTACAGTTTCTCAAAAGGTATTTATGATCCTCTGGATTTCTGCTGGGTCTGTTGTGACTTCCCCTTTTTTCTTAATTGCATGTATTTGTGCCTTTTCTTTCCTTTTTTTGGTAAGTTTGGCTAAAGGTTTATCAATTTTATTTATTCTTTCAAAAAACTAGCTCTTTGATTCATTGTTTTTTTTTGTATCGTTCTCTTAGTCTCCATTGCATTGATTTCTGCTCGGATCTGTATATTTTCCTTTCTTGCAGGAGCTTTGGGTTTGTTATGCTCTTCTTTTTCTAGAAGCTTGAGTTTCTGTATTAGGTTATTTATCTGAGTTCTCTGTGTTTTCTTAATATGGATGCTGAGTGCTATGAATTTCCCGCATAGAACTGCTTTCATTGTGTCCCATAGATTCCTGTATGTTGTATTGGCATTATCATGTACTTGTAGAAACTGTCTAATTTCTTCTTTAGTTTCCTCTGTGACCCATTGGTTGTTCAAGAGGGTGTTATTCAATTTCCATGTGTTTGTTGGGGTTTTGCGGTTTCTTATGGTATTGATCTCCAATTTTATTGTACTGTGGTCTGATAATATACAGGGGGTTACTTCTGTTCTTTTACATTTACTTAGACATGTCCTGTGAGCTAGCATGTTGTCTGTTTTGGAGAATAACCCATGTGCAGCTGAAAAGAATGTGTATTCTGATTTTGTGGGGTGGAACACTCTGTAAATATCTATTAAGTCCATTTGTTCAATAGCTTGGTTCAGTTCTAGAATTTCGTTGTTAATTTTCTGTCTAGATGATCTGTCTTTTTGTGATAGTGGGTTATTGAGGTCCCCCACTACAGTTGTATTAGTTCTTATGTGGTTTTTCATATCCATTAATATTTGTTTTGTGTAGTTGGGGGCATTCCTATTTGGTGCATATATATTTAGGATTGTCATCTCTTCCTCTTGGTTTGTTCCCTTCGCAAGGATATAGTGATCATCTTTGTCTCTCTTAGTTTTGGTTTGAAATCTACTTTGTTTGCAAATAGATTGCCATGCCTGCTTTTTTCTGGGTTCTTGTCGCATTTAGAACTGTTTTCCATCCTTTTACTTTCAGTCTGTGAATTTCCTTTTGAGTTAGGTGTGTTTCTTGTATGCAGCATATTACTGGATTTTGCTTCTTAATCCATTCTGTCAGTCTATTTTGATTGGTGAGCTGAGGCCATTAACATTGATAGTTACGATTGATAGATATTGACTCATCCTTGTCATGATGTTTTACTGTTGTTGGCTCTTTTATTATTTCTTTTTCCTCCTTTCCCTTTAGTTTCTTACCTTGCTTGGTGGCTTCCCTGTGTTGTGCCTCATGGAGTTGTGACGTTCATTGTCTTTTTCTAGAATGTTGCTTAGAATTGTTTGGAGTGCTGGTTTGGTGTTCATGAAATTTCTCAGGTGTTCTTTGTCGTGGAAGTATCTAATTTCCCCATCAATTTTGAAAGATAATTTTGCAGCATACAACAGTCTAGGTTGGAAGTTGTTTTCTTTTAGGGCTTGAAATACTTCACTCCAGGCTCTCCTTGATTTGATGGTTTGTGTTGAGAAGTCTGCCGTGATTCTGATGGGCTTTCCTTTATAGATGATTTGTTTCTTTTCTCTAACTGCCTGTATGATTTTGTTCTTCTGTTGGGTTTCTGGGATCTTAACTATTATATGCCTAGATGTAGGGTTTTTTTTGATTGTGGTTAGTTGGAGTTCTATATGCCTCACTTATCTGTATGTCCAATTCTCCAACTCTGTCTGGGAAGTTTTCTACTGTTACTTCTGTGAACATTTTTTTTACGTCAATTGTACTTTCTCCTGTTTTTTCTTGGACTCCTATCAGTCTTATGTGATTCTTCTTTATATTATCTAGCCACTGCTGGATTGATTCCTTGTGGTCCCTTCCTATTTTTAAAGAAATATCTGTTTTCATGGTCCTTCACCTCAATCCTGTCTTCTCTATCTGATATTTTATCTTCAGATTGTCTTAATCTGCTCTATGTGCTTTCAATGGACTTTTTGATCTCCTGAATATCTGTTTGAATCTGTTTCATGGATTTCATTTCTTTCTTATGTTGGGTGACCATGGTTTCCATTTCTTTCTTATGCTGGCCATTCATGGCCTCCAGCATGTTTCTGAGCTCATTTTTTTTTATGTTTCTGTTTTAGAGCCTCTAATCATGTCTTTCACTGTGCTCACCATGTCTGTATTTATCTGGGAGATTATTTCTGCTTTGAATTTTTCCTAGAGCCTCATTTATCTGTTTTGTTACTTCCTGTGCTATCAGTTCAGGGTGTACAGGTGGTTGATTATCGGACTTTTCCTCCTTATTTCCCCCAGAATTTGCCTTTTGTGGGGTGGAAGTCTGAGTTAGTGCCATGCTTAAGTGTCTTCTCATTTTTGCTTTTGGTACTGTCCTTGATTTAGTTCCTGGGTTGATACTTTGTAGTTGTTTATTGTAAGTATCTTTGTTGATGTATTTAGAACCCTTATGGAATGGTTGCTTCTCTGAGGTGCCTTCCACATATAGCTGGTCTTTAGGTTTTGAGTCTCTAATGGCTCTGAGGCTATCTCATTTTCATTATACCAGGAAGGAAAACTGTTTAGATCAATCACAACACCTTAGCCCAAGTGATACAGTCAGCAACACAGTAGCATCAAGCACCTCTTAGAAAATGACAATTTGTGGTAGTTATTAATCTGTCACCTTTAACTGTGTGAATTAAATCAAAATCAAGGACTAACCCAGCATATGCTTATATTGGATAAACTCTTCAATATAGGAACTTTACTCTCCAGGATGGGGAGTTAGAAGGAGTTAGGGAGGGAGGAATAGATAGAAGGATAGCAGAAGGTTAGCAGTGAAGCCAGAGAGCACAGGCAAGAGAAAGAGAAGAAAAGACAAGTGAAGAAATATGAATTAGGGCCAGAAAAGGAACACAAAGGGGAGATGAAGAACAATGTGGGACAGCAAGGGGGCAAGGCAGAGAGAGAGCAAAAGAAAATAGAGAAAGAAAAAAGAGAAAAATAAAAATTTTAAAGTAGTGGAAAAAAAAGGAATATTAAAAATAAGAGCAAAAAATGTGATAATTTTGAAAATAACAAAAGATACAAATGAAGGGCTTCCTTCAGGGTATTTCTCTGCTGTTACAATAGACCACGTGCCCAGCAGTGTGCAGGTATAAGTCAGTGAGTCTCAGTAAGCCAGTCACAGACCCATGAGACTCAGGCAGATTTCTGGCTGCAATCCCAAGTTGAGCTCTCCGCCCTCCTGCAGGATTGAACTCTGCAAGGTTCTATTGCAGGTTCCAGCTGCCCTTCCCCTGAAGATAGTCCAGGTTCTGATGGGAGGTGATGATCCCTCCAACTTATCAAGCACGGTGGTCTGCAGTGCTTTTATTGCAGAGATTCTCTTCACCTTTGCAGTGGGCTTCAGTTATCAGGGAGCCTGAGAGAGGCCCTCTCTCTGTTGTTCACTTCTGCAGCTCAGGACAATGGCCTTTATGTCCTCCTGTGCCTCTGTAGTGTGGAACGAGGTAGCTGCACAGCCAAGAGGCCAGAGGCCGTGGCAGGGGTGGGGGGAAGTGGGGCAGGGGCGGGGCCTGTTGTTGCAGGTGCCTGCCCAGCCAAGCTGGTGGCTGGTGGGCGTGCCCGGCGTGGGGGGTCTTTCTCACCCTGTCTTGGTCGCAAGCTGGTGGAGCAAGCTGGAGGAAGTAGGTCCCAGTCAGCCTGCAACCGCTCGGCCCCACTAGGCCAAGCTGGCGGCTCTAGATTTTTAATTATAAAATATGGAATGCTGTAGACTCTTTTACGTTTTTCTACCTCTAGTGTTTGTGAGTGGTTTTTATGGTCATGGATACTAATATTGGAATTGTATCATGTGTAACTCGAAGAATTCTTGTCAGTTCCCCGTCACGCCGCGCAACAGTCTCTGATTCTGAGGAGTGAGTTTTTAATTGTCTGTTTGGCACCTTAGAGTGACAGTTGAAGCAACATGGCAGCAGGGTTGCAGCAGAGGAGGCCTGACAGCAACCTTAGTGCCAGGTGGGCTGGAGAGACCAGGACAGCCTGGAGGGGCCACCCGGGAGTGAATGTGTGGGGAGAGCCAGTGTTGAGGAGAGTGTATTCTCATTTCACTTGAGGACACATTGCTTAATCCTCTAAGTCTACTTTAGTGACTACAAAATAGTATGTACTGCTGAGGATCGTTGAGAAGGTTCTGTACTGAATGTGTGAGCATAACAGTGAGCACTCAAACGCTGGCTGTTGCTCTTCAGTATTGTTCCTAGAACCCCTGAGCACTTCAGGTCCAGATGCTTAGGGTATAAAGGAATGAGAGGAACCACTGAATATCTACTGGCAGGGAAGACGGGTTATAACATTTCACTAATCATATTTAAGGAAACTTAACTGACTACCTGTAGGAATCAGGAAATCCATGGTAAAAGGCTGGTTAGGTTAATTTAGGCTTAGTTTGGTGGGGCTTAAATTAGCACTCAGGAGGGAAAATAGAGTGGATACCTTGGGAAGCTGCTAAAGCCAGCTGTTGGAACTTAACAGACTAGATGGGAACATGAAGGCAGCGAATCAAAACAGATGTCAGCAGCTGGAGTTTAGGTTCATAGGTGCATTTGTTGTTCTGTTTATGTCAGTTTAAAAATGTTTAGACCATCTGTCTTTTCATCCCAAAGAAGGGAACATGCCATTTGGTTAGTGTGTTCAGTTTGTGTTCTTCTATAACTCCCTTGGGATATGGTTTAGTAAAGAAAAAGTATAAAAAGTATTGGTAATAAAGAGTGCACATTGAAAGTTAGTGGAAAGAAATATTTCAATAATGGCCACAATGTTACGTCTTTGTAGAAGAAACAAGGTGTACAGGCTTGTCTTACAGCAGGGAGGCATCTGCTGTTCCGCGAGCCTGTGGAGCCCAGGTGGGAGAGCTGACCCCCTGGGATCTGTGTGGTTTTTAATCTCACTTCTCCCGTGGACACCTTTAGAAAGCCTCTAGCACACTTTACAGGTGAGTTGTGCAGGTACTTCGTCCTCCCCAGCTCTCAGTAGCGCATTTACAGCATAAGGAGCGTGAGGACCACTGGAGAACCGTGCCCAGCATGGATTTGCTGACATCTTGCAGCTGTTGGGCTTTCTTTTATCAACTCAACACAGAATTTTAATCAAGCCAGGCAGCTAGGCACCAGCAGAGTTTTGTCCTGTGCTTGGAAGTCCTTCTTCTCCCTATTCTTCTTGTTTCTTTGACATGATGTTTCATGGGCTGGCTGTGGATAACTTGCCAAGCATGGAGGACTCTCGCCTTCTCCTCGGAGCGTGTTCTGATTCCTTGACATGAAATTGCTGTGCTGTAAAGTTAACTCTCAGAATGAACTTGAATCTCACAGTGTGAATGCAGACAGATTATTTCTTAACTTGCTTTGACAGTGATGAGATCAGTGGGTTAGAAAAGGCAGCCAGAAGTTTCGGGGCTGTAATTGAGTCATGGTGTGCGGTTAAGTCACGCAGGATGCCTCCCCTGCATGGGCTCCTCCCTGAGCCTCGGTGAAGCTCAGCCCTCCCAACGCTAGTGACAAAGCAAAAGGCAGCTTCTTCCACGGCTTCCTGTACAATCTTAACTCCGCTTCTGTGTGGGATGAACATTTCCCCCTTTCTGTGGAGGAGAGAGAAAAAAAGCTTATTTAAGCCTTTGAGAAAAATACATTGCTGCTTCTGTGGTAAAATAAGTTCATGGCAGGTAACTAGAATTTATAGACGAGAGAAAAATTCTTTAATGCTCGTCTCCCTGTGGAGTGGGTTTTTTCTTGACTTCTAATAGCTTTCATTTTAATTCCTAGTTCTGAATTCAAGCAGCTGTCACTCTCTTTCTAGCCCTCTTTGAAACTCTTGGCAGCGTAGGAGGTAGCTGGGCTAAGAAACATCTTTTCAAACCAACCAAAGTATTGTTTATCCTGAATGAAATAGAATTTTTAAGGCTGTCAGGAGTGACTGATTTGCAGCGTTTTCTTTGGTAGTCAGAAAGATGAGCCGAGCTCTTGAAGGGGAAGGTGTTATTTCACCAGGGCCAATTCCAGCTGACTTGTGCTGCTCTGAAAACCCTGATGGCCCACGTGAGAAACTACCTTGATATAGCGTGCTGGCTACAGTTAATAAAAGAAAACAAATCCATGGCCAGTTCATTTTTAGTGAGTGAACCTTTACCAGCTGTTGAGGCAACAGAAACAATACAACAGTATTTACCATGACTGGTCTCTTGTTGGTTTTTATTAGCTCTGGGTAGCATTTTTGTAGCCCTGCTGCCTCTGATTGCTCATTCTGCTTTTCCCAGCATTCCTGCATTCCTGTTTGTAAAAGGACAAGGTCACCTCTGGGGAAAAAAAATCTTCAAAGTTCTATTAAAATGGACTCTTTCACCGGGGATTTAGCTCCGAGGTTCCATCTCCTGCCTTGCAAGCTCAAGAACCCGAGTTCGATCTCTGGTACCCCTCGTTCCTCCCAAAAGGGACTTTTAAAATGGACTCTTTGGTTGGCATTTTGGATCTACTAATGTTCCCTAAAGTCAGCAGCACGGTTTTTTAAATTTGTAATTGACCATGGTCAAGATTTTGATTCTTTAGGTCATAACAGAAACAATGATTATTCTAGTCTCTGTTAATTATTTTGGTTCTTATAAAGGTATACTTTTCTTCAATTTTTTAACAGCGCATGCAAGAACACGATACAAAATTCAGAATATCAGTAATGATATTATACAGTTACATGTTACTATATTATATGCTGTATATGGTCCATAGCAATATTTATTAGGGTAAAACAATCTTTTAGTATTACTATCCTCATTGAGTAGTTGAAGAAACTGAGGCACAGAGAGGATCAGAATCTCACAGTTGGTTGGTGACAAAGCCAGCACCGAATCTGGGCAGTCTGATTCCAGAGTCTGGATTCTTCACCTTTCTGCTAAAATGCTACCTACATGTGGACAAGTGCTGCTGTGAGCAGGTGCTCCTCCCTGAAGTTAGCAGACACTTTGAGAGTTGTCTCATGCATGTTGAACACTATATTGCCTTATTCTTTTTAAATTATAAGATGACTCTTAGTCTTTTGTTTTTTCATTTGGAAAAACAGTTTTCCTGTAAGGGAATCCAAGCAGTGGTCTTGAGCCTAGCAACTGAGAAAGAAGAGCTGGAAATAACCGTGAATTTAAAGCTGGGACACATTGTACATTGTAACAGCCATAGGCATTCATGGCTGTGGGAGAGAAACAGGCCATTCTAGTGCAGTGATACAAAGCACTACAGGAGCAGTTGACTGTGATTGGTGCAGCATTGGCCTAGTGAGCTGGTATCTGATCTGGGGTTGGTTGTGGTGAGTACAGCTCAGGTTTCCGATGTTCTCATGGGTGTTTTTATACATTTGGGAAGTGAACACAATCAGGAATTTGATGCTGCTTGAATACACTGCATTTTGCTGTCACTTACTATTTTCTTCTCCCTTGTTTTCTTTTAATTTTTCTTCAAAAATAGACAATGCATTTCTAGGTTTGAAAAAAATCAACAAGCATAAAAAGACACAAAGTAGAAAGACTGTGTAATCTCATTGGCTCAGTTTCTATGTCTGCAAACCAGATCTCTAACTACTGACATTAATAGGCTAAGCCATGTTAAATTGGCATTTTTAGGTCACAAATTATCTAATATTAGCCATTTCAAGTGATTTTTTTTCTTTCTGTTTAATAATTTACTAAAGGTCAAAAATAGTAAAGTATTGGGAATTTCAGGTATTCTGACCTCTAGGTTTGAAATCTTTTGAGTTGGGATCCAAACTGGATTTGATAACCACCAGTATCAGTTAGGCTGGGCCGGGTGAATCCACTGTCCGTACATATCAGAAATGATTGAATATCAGTAGGTTCTCATGGTTTAACCTATAGTTTATTATTTATCATTCTAGAACTCTGTGTATATATGTATGCATAGATAATGAAAATATGAATATAAATCCTTTACTCAAGGATAAAATGCCAGTTCTGTACGTTTTTTGATTATCCAGTATATATTTATGTTGCTTTTCCTGTCAGAGCTTTCTTCTTTTATCACTGCTGTATAGCATTCTATGCGTTGTTATACAGGTGTACTCCTAAGAGGACCTGTGTTCTACTGGAGGTGTTCACGCTCTAGCTGAGCACAATCACGTGACATAAATCCCTAAATAACCACACCTAGGCTTACAGCTTTCCAATGATGATAAATATATTTCCATAGAAATAATGGTATACTTTTAAATGAAAAAAAGCAAGCTGCACAACAGAATTGTAAAAATAAACTCACTTTTAACTGAAACACATGTATAGGCACAGAAATCTAGAAAAATAAGTGTTTTATCCTTAGGGATTGGGAGTCTGGTGGTTTGCTGCATGTATCTCTGCTACCTGTTCTTTTCTGCAGTGCTTACTTGTTCCATACATGTGGGAAATTGTAGAATTTAGTTATCTAGTTGAAAGAATAGATCACAAGAAGTTTGTTAACTGAGAAAATTAAGTCATTTCTAGGAAACTTCACAAGTCTGTTTGTTAAAAGAATGCCAGAAAACTTTAAGAGATGTTTTGAAAGTTTCACGGGAGAAAAACAGGTTTTCCTAGTTTTCTTATTTACCATTGCCTAGGATCAGAGGACCGTGACCCAGTGACTCTACGGGTAGTGAGAGAGATACGACTCACTGTGCACATCTGTGATGTTTGTGGTGGGCCAGTGGGCTTGATTTCGGCTGAAGTTGGCCTGCTCTCTTGGTACCATCTGATAAGAGGGCTGCGGTGTGCTCTTTGATGTACAGGATTGGTGAACGGAAACGGGGGACTTGTGAATTCGCCTGTAGCTTTTATGAGTCACTTAAAGTCACTTGTCACCAGAGGTTAAAATCAGAGAGACAATAGCCAGAATAACTAAGCTGCTTTCCTACATGTATAAAAGCCTTTCTTCTTCCCTTTGTGATTGTCGAACAGTGTCAGAGGAAGTAAACTGCTGCTCGTCCCCAGGCTGTCTCCTGTTCTTTCTTTAAAGGTTGGTGCTTCCCGGGGTCTCAGGTCTCCCTTTAGAGAGACCAATAACACATACACTTATGCTTTCATGCAAATACATATAGATAACCACATGGAAAGCATACGTGCACTATATGCACGTAATTTAGAAGTTTCATCCTAACCATGCTTCATGCTTGCTGTGTTGATTAAGATTTTGAAGCAGGAGGAATAAGAAGCAGGACCTAGGGTGAAAGGATGTGGAGCACCCCTAGCACAAATCAGTCTGCATCACTGAGAGTGTGGCCAGCGCTTACTACTTAGCGTTTTCCTATGAGATTTACCGTATCCTTCACCTTTTATCTGGGCTGCTCTCTCATAACCGTATTGTACTTGAATTTGGGGGATTACTGTTACAGGAAATACTGAGGCAGCAGAGAATTTCATTGAATGGTAGACTTGCTTGTGGTTAAGATTGGATTTAAAAGAACCTTAATTGAAAATCCCTGGCCTCCTCTTGATGACTTTTATGATCTCAGCAAATCCCCCTCTAAGCCTCAGAAGTTTGGGAAGTAAAATTTTGATGTAGTTTTTGCCAAGAACAACTGAATTAATTTGTGTAAACCACCCAATATGTAATGAATTCTCAAGAATTTTAGCTTACATGTCTGCGTGACCTAGGAGAGCTTGAAATGTACTTTTATATGGGATGTGCTTCCAGAGAAAATGTAATTTAGCTGTTTTAGTTATTTTTGTCCAACATAATACCTAGGGTTATGGTTGGTAGTGTCTTAGTCTGCCGATGGATGACGATGAACATTCTTTAGGTGAGAAGAGGAGCTAGGAGTGGAGCACAGGTAAATACCTGGAGCATGGCTGCCCTTGTCACCTCTGCTGGCCTAGTTTGTGTTTGAGCATAGACCTCTCAACGTTCTGAGCTGCAGCAGTGGCAGGCATCCTCAGGAGTTGATGGAAGACAGCTTGATTCAGTATCTGTTACTCTTTGGTTCCTAAGGATAATCGCACATGGTGGTTACAGTTTGCTTGTTGATGTAAGCAGAAATCTCAGTCTCTAAATAATGCCCCAGGACTGTGATTATGATATAAAAATTCTCTCTATGGGGTAAAGCAATTTGCCTTGACTTCTACTGACATCGCAAGTGAACTGGTCTTACTTGAATTATAATTGAATTGCTACTGACTTCCATCGACCTTTCCAAGTAGCAGAGGTGGCTCCTTGAGTTGTAACCCAACACTTCTTAGCTGCTTCTGTAACTTTATGATGGGACCTGGACTTTTTGTCCTGTGATTGATTAAACACAGCTGATTCCATCAACCTTTCCCAGTATGGGCTTTTGGCATATTTAAGCTGTCCAGTGGGCTTTTTTTAAAGGCAAGCATTATGTTTAATTTTTAACGATCTTCGGGCAGTAGAAAATCTGCTTCATTAGTTTATGGCAGCTTCATTACATCTTTTCATGCCTTAATGTGACATTTCAGTTTATAGTTCAGGAGTTGCCTTTTTTTATTCAGTGTATGGCAGGATACAGATCTATATGTAGTTTTGTGCTTTGGGGATTGGAGGGTGGAAGAAGCTGTTTCTTGCTTTCCTTTCCAAGACATGACTTTAGATGAAGAAACTGTATCACCCAAGTGAATTATTCTTGCTATTGTCACTAATTTGTGTGTTATTCAGCTTAATTATGGTTTCCATTATTGTCTGTCTTTTTTACATGAGGGCAAAATGGAATAAAAGAAATGGGGACATTATGTTCCCCTGCCCAGGGTGACGTCGTTTGAACTTGCAGTCTAACTGAGAAATGGGTTAAGGGGGACGTTAGGGACCTCCATTGCTCCTGGCACCTAACCCTGTGTGTCACTGTGCCTGGCACTGCTAAGAGCACATAGTTTGCTTTCCTTGATGGGCAGTTGGCAGGGCTGATGTCCTCACCTTACCCGTTTGTCCCCTAATGTGAGACCTAAGGAGCACTTTCTGATTGAAGGATCTGGAATGTTTTCTAGTAGTGAGTATTTTCTCTTTGCTGCTGCATGGACAGTAACGAGTTGCCCTTGAATGATGGACGTGATTATATTTGCTGCTTAAAGAAAGATATCCAATACATTTGCAGTTGTAGAAGTTTAATTTTAAGGTCAAACTTTGATTTTCCTAACCTATATTTTAAGTTTAGTTAGGGAACTCTGTGTGTATGTACACTTTTCCAGTTAAGGGAAAAAAAGTTTTCCCAGTTTTGTCCCAGTTAAGGGACACTAATGTATAAGATCATATGATACAGTTCTCTGGTTTAGGTTTTTAGGAGATGAGAATAAATACCAGGCTTGAAAATTCTGTGTGATATCTCTATTTTTGTCTTGCTTCGGATGATTTCTTTGTATAGATTTACCTGTGTTTGGTGGCGCTGTTGGTCGTGTTTCCTGAACACTGTCTCAGGTCTTGGGGCCATTTTAGTTCAATTATTAACTAACATACGAGGGGATATAAGAAGAGTGCTAGGCTTTCTTCGGCTGGCTGTGCATTAATTGGGTTTTGGTCTGACGTGGTGCTGCTCACGGGCTTCCCTCCTGTGTACTGGTCATGCCGTTTAGATAATGTATCTTCTAGTTATAGCAGGTCCAGCCAGGCATCTTGGTAAGTTGTGAAGAAATAAGTTCACCCCAGAAGAAGTGGGGTGTGTAGAAGTCGGTCGTAGATAATCCAGCCAGGAGAGAGAGATTGTTCTTTGGTGTCTGTAGGTATGGTCTCCTCCCATTTTCCTTAATCTCACACCTAAGCTTGGATAACTGGCTGTCCTGCTTTCTGAAAGTCAGTAATGATGGAAGTGCTACTGCTAAGAACAAGGTGTAAAAGAAGATATTGAGTGAAACTAATCTTGCCTTTGGCACAGTAGCAAGTTAGGATAAGTAAGCTTTCTGGGGGTCGTGTTCCTAGATTCAGAGTTGGAAATCTCAAATGTTTCATGGCTCATAGCAGTTTCATCTAGTAGTTTAAAAATCAGCAGATTGAAACGATGTACTTCTAAGACTTGCATAGGAAGAATAAGACTGTAGACAAGTAGAACATCTTGGATGTGCTTGTTAAAAAGCAAAATTCCATGCAGGGTGGGTCGTTGTTCTGATCGGTCCAGTGTGAGAAGTGGTGGCATGTTCCGTTTCCTATGAGTCAGGCAGTATAATGATCATGAAATGATGTCACTGTAGGCAACAGCACTCCGTGGTGTCCCTCCCCCTGCTCCTCCCATGTGCTGATCATTAATGGATTCTAGCTATTTCCTTTGATCTCTATCAATTTTAACATGCAGTTGTTTGTCCCCAGCCCATTTATTAAGTTGGCAGAAGCTTCTCACCAACTCTGTGACAGATTTAACTTTATTTATTTATTTATTTATTTATTTAGGTACTGAGGATCGAACTCGGGTCCCTGCAGTAGATTTAACTTTATTTATACAGGTCCCCTCCACATTTGCTTTTTAGCACTAGCTTTTATTTACAGCGTCCAGTCCAGTGGCACTTTGACACTGGGGAGGCAATCCTGAATTTTAGCTTGTTACAGTTTATATTGTCAGGGTAGCATTAGGGCACTAGTTTTTGATGTGATAAAAAATATATCAACCCAGACTATTTTAACAAAGAGGGAACTGTATCAGAATGGATCTGAAGCGAGCTTGGTAGTTCTGTTCCAGACGATTGGTGCCGTTCTGCTTTTCACGTCTTGGGTAACATTAGGATGAAAGGTACAATAGCAGGATTTTATTGATGTCATAGTATCTGGCACATGGTAGAAATGAGGACATGACTGTCTGCTACCTATCTCAAAGGTTATGTTTTAAACAGGCTTCAACAGTTTTAAAGGAGTCAAACCAAGCTCTCCTTCTGCTGCAGCATTTCATAACCCCTCTCTGTTTCAGCCTCTTCCATGGACTTTATTCTCGGAGCGTGGGACTTTTGCCCCAAGACTTTTGTCCTTGAGGAGGGCAACTGAGCCCTCTTCTACATGGAGACTAAGCCTAGATTTTTGGTGCCTTAGGACACCTAGGATACAACAGCCTTAAATGTATCAGTTGGGCAAAGAAGCAGTTGAGGCACAGATGACAGGTTACTTCTGGGTGGCCCCATGTGAAAAACCGGAAATGGAGGAGGATGGGTGGATCATTCCAGGCCCAGGGGCACCTAGTGCAGGTCAGCAAGAACACTCTTGCTCGCCCCCTGCTGGAGAAAATCTACCTAATTTTGTTTGAAGCGACCATCAAAAAATATATGGGGCCAGTGATTTAGCTCAGTAGTGCTGCTGCCTGCCTGGCAAGCACAAGGTCCTGAGTTTGATCCCCGGTACAAATATAATAATAATGATAATAATGGTAAAATAAAATAAACTAGATGATGTTTATAGCTTGGTGATTTATTTCTCTATATTTAGACTGAGTGTTGTATGTTAGATCACATTTTCTTTTCAATTTCCATGATTTTGGAGATTTTTTTGTTAAATTCTTTTATTGGTACATTGTAGGTATACAACATTTCTCATTGGGAATTGTACCTTTACATAATGCATCTTGGTTCTTATTTTTTCCCCATTCCTAGCCCTCCCTTCACCCCCTCCACCCTTCCCTATTTACAAAGACTTTATTTCTATTTTTTCCATTTCTCATCATTTTTCCTTTCCCTTCTTTCCTTTCCCCTGCCCCTCCCACTACCCCTACCCCTTTGGACCTTTTCTTCCTATTTTACGTTATCGATTATTCATTCTAATCATTGGTACATTTTAGGTATACAATATAATGACATTCATCATTGGAAATTTGCACCTTTACATAGTCTCTCTTGGTTCTTATTTTTCACCCTTGCCCAGCCCTCCAACCCCTCCATTCCTCCCTATTTACAAAGATTTTGTTCTTATTTTTCCATTTTCTCGTATTAATCCCATTCTCTTCTATCCTTTCCCCTAGCCCTCCCACTTCCTTCCCCTTTGCCCCTTTTCTTCCTATTTCACATTACCTATTATACATTTTAGTCCTTATTTACACTTTCAGTTTCTCACACCAGAGAAACTCTTCGGTATTTATCCATGTGTGTCCTATTTATTTCATTTAAGAGTATCGCCTCAATGTGCATCCATTTAGCTATAAATGTCTCTAATTGCTCATTTTTATGGCTGAGTAGTACTCCATTTTATAAAAAACCACATTTTCCTTATCCAGTCTCCAGTTGATGGGCATTTGGGCTGTTTCCAAGCTTTAGCTATTACAAACTGTGCTGCTATGAACATGGGTGCACATATATCACTGTGGTATGATTCTTTTAATTCTTTGAGGAAGATCCCCAGCAGTGGAATACCGGGGTCAAATGGGACTTTCAGTCCTAGTTCTTTGAGGTATCGATTTTGGAGATTTTTTTCTAAGCAAGCTTTATACGCTAATGAATAATAAAAGCAATAGTTAAGAATATTAGCTTTCCACTTTATGGGGTAGCATGTATTAGTGATAGTATACCAGTAATCCCTGTGGAATGGGTACACCAATATAAAAGACACCAAGATATTTCAATAAAATCTGCTTTCATTGAGAGTTCACATTGACTGATTTTAATTTGAATAAACTGTCACGATTATGGTTTGAGTATAAAAGTTTGAAGATTGTCTGTTAAAATATGGCACAAAGATGTTCTGAACCTTTCTTTTCTAATATTATAAAGCTGTAAAGCTCTTTGATTTTTTGCTCTATCTTAACAAATTTTAATGTGAAATCGTCTTTTTTTATTATCATTGAGTTCTAAATATTTCTTAATTTCCAGTATGAATTTTCTTTCTAACCATAGTGTACCAACATATGAAATTGCAAAATGTATTCTTTTATGTATTAACTGCTGATTATTCTGCAATTCTGATCTGAAAAGAAAATTTACCTAATATTCTTCCTTTGGAATTTGATAAGACTTTATAGCCTGCCTTCAAAAATAGTCTATGTGATACTGAAAAGATAATGTCTCCTCTGTTGGGAGGTGTGTGTGTGTGTGTGTGTGTGTGTGTGTGTGTGTAGCGTAGTGTAGATGAGCTCTGTATTGTGGTTATACATATATCCCCATTAGTTTTTTTTTTTTTTCTTGCCTGGCGTCAATGTCTTAAGGAGCATGTTAAACTCTCCAACTATAGTGTCCAGGTTTTCTGTTTTTCTGTGCCTATCTTTTTTGGTAGCAGGGATCTAACTCAGGACCTTGAGTTTGTGAGGCAGGCAGCGGCACCACTGAGCTAAATTTCCGGCCTTCTCTGTGCCTGTCATTTGTTGCTTGAGGCTGTATCATCAGCGGTTTTTCTTCTTGTCACATCACCATGTCACTTTATGTGTATAAAATGACCATTGTGTAATTAAGATCGCTACCTTTCTATTGGTTCACATTTGCTTAGTGTTTCCATATTGTATTTTTCAACCTTCGTTTCCTTTAAGAATGTTTCTTAGTCAAAATATTATTGGATTTAAGAAATACATTTGAAGAGTCACTATCTTTTAATTGGTTGGTATAGTTCATTTTATATATTGTGATTACCTTTATGTTAAGATTTTTATCATTTCATATTTTTAATTCATTTTGATATTTTTCCTTTCCTGTTTCCTTTTAAAAAGATATTCTTCTGTTGTTTCCTAAGAGAATGGTATATAATCTCTTTGTTTTTAAAGTGATTGTCCTTCTTTTGAGTCATATAGTCTTATGTTTTGAATTCTTTTTGTTTTGTTTTTTGTTTGTTTGAGACAAAGTCTCACTACATAGTTCAGGCTGGCCTTGAACTCCTGGAGATCCTCCTGCACAGCCTCTCAGTGCTAGGATTACAGGACTGCGCCAGCACACCTGGCTATGTATTGAGTTCTTAAACTGACCTATGTATATTTCTCCCTTCCATGAGACATAGCTGAATGGACTCTCAAGTCCTCTGGCCTAACGCCCAACCCCATGTTGGTATTTTTCTAGAATTTTGGTTTTGTATTGAGTTTTTTTCCTTATTGTCCTTGATTTTCTTTTTTAAGGGAATAATAGACATTATCAAGGTAGTTGCATATTCTGTGTTTCTTCTCTTATTGAAGTCTTGAGTAATTTCTCTCTGATCATTACCAATATAGTTCCTTGGATGGCAGAGTTTTGGGAATTTTTATGTCTGATAATATTTTTATTACGTCCTCACATTTGAATGGCAGTTTGACATCTTGAATATACAGTTCTCTACTCAGAGTTCTTTTCCTTTAATACTTTAAAATTACTTCAATTTTATTCTGTATTTAGTTTTGTTGTTGACAAATCTGATGTCATTTTAGTTATTTTTCTCTTTCATATGATCTCTTTATATTTGTAATTGTTTGTTTTTTTCTTTGTATTTAACAGTCATATATTTCACGGTAATGTCTTATGTGTAGAATTGTCTTTATTCTCTTTTTTGACAGCCTGAACCATTTAGATTGATGTCTTGAAATTTCTTTTTAAGAACTGGCTCATTATTTCTTTGAAAATTTTTTCCTCTCAATTTGTTTTTTCTAGAAACTGGATATTGGCGATTCTACTTCTATTCTATTACACATCTCCAAATCTCTAAATTTTCCATTAGTACATGTTTGTGGTACATACATGAGTCATCTGACACATCTTAACCCATTTATGCCAAAGAGTGAAATTCTTTGAATTTTTGCATGAAATTCATATGTTACCTAGAAAAAAATTGAAGGAAGAAGAATTTGAAGAGAACACATTTTATTATGTTCCATTGTTCTGGGCGTTCGAAATGGATCACTAAGCATTGAAGGGTTCTCTCTTTTTTTTTTTTTTTTTTTTTTTAACACCCTCCTTATCTAAACTTTCTTATTTGAATTTACTGACTCATTTTTCTTTTTTACTTTTCTCATAAGTTCTTGTCTACCAGTCTGTTATGGAGGTTTTGTGTGTAAGAGTGTGTGTGTGTGTGTGTGTGTGTGTGTGTGGTTATGGAGGGTTGGATTCTCCCTCCCTCCCTCCCTGTTTCCTCCCTTCGTTTTCTTTATCATTTCCTACTTTTGCTTCTACCAGCTTACTTAGGTGCTTGGTTCAGAACCACTTCTTATTTTTGCTGATTCATAACTCTTGCCCCAGGGATGAAAGGAGTAGAAACATCAAATCCTGCTCCCTGGGAATGGGAGGAATTTAATTAGAGACTTTTGGCCTCTGTTTACTTTGGGAAGCTTCTCCCAGCCTCTGCTTCTACACAGAGAGCCACGTCCTAGCCCTCCAGCCCCAGGCCTGGTGTGTCTTAGGGAACGAGAGCCCCACAAGATTGCAGTACCTGGCTGGTTCTTTGGTGTCAATGAGTCTTTGAGCTATTACTCTTTTGCTAGTCTCTGAATGTTTCCTGTTTCTGTTGCACAGATATACGGAACAGTTTTTTTAGTGCACGCATATCTTATTTTCAAAATGTTATGTTTTTGGTGTTGCTTGGCATATGTGGGAGAAAAGGTGGGATTCCGCTTAGAATTTCATTGGCATCTTTGGCTGGAAATTTCCTGACTGGCCTTTATCAGAAAAGCGTTACTCTGTTGTTACCAGTGGAGTTCCTTTGTTCTCAGTAAATCTGTCTTTGATCCCAGTGATTAACTATTTGATAATTAGAAGCATCTGAGATGATTCTGGCCTGACACTGAGCCCGCAGTGGCAGCCTGCTAAGTGCATCACTGTACGCTTTGCTGAAATTAAATTCAACTAATATGCCAGACCTCTTCTGATCTTTCTTTATCTTAATGTAATACAAGTAGATATTAGTAAAGAAAATATGAAAAGCTCTTCTATGAAAAAAGAAAACAGTATTTCATAACAAAATAATCAGAGAATAACAATAGTTCATACACTATGTATCATGATCTTAAAAGAATGGCCAATATGTTTCTGAGAGTACAAGCCATACACAAACAAGATTCTCTCTTACAAGGAAGAAACAGTACCAAACTTTGTTTTCAGTGAACAAAGAGAAACTGGCAATATAAATGAAGCAAATTGGCATATATCCGAAAATATTTTTGAAACAATGGAATAGATAAATTGGGGAATTATTTGAGCTTCTCCCTACTTTCTGTTTGTCTTCTGTTTCTCTATAGATATTTTTTCTCACATAAGAGAAACCATGTAATATTTAAGCTCATGGGTCTTCCAAAAACTAAAATAGAAATTCTATTTGATTCAGCTATCCCTCTTTTAGGTATCTTCCCAAAAGAGTTAGACATCATATTACAGTAATACACGCACACCCATGTTTATAGTAGCACAATGTGTAGTAGCTAAATCTTGGAAACAACGTATATATCCATCGAGATGAATGGACAAAGATCTGTTCTTTTCTTCTTTTTTTCTTCCCTCTTCTCTGTTGTCTTCTCCTTTTCTTCCTTAATTCTGCTAACACATAAGCCAGGAATTTAAGAATAAGGAACATGGAATAACCTTGCCTCTGTGGAGACAATCAATTCCTGGAATTATCGAAGAGTAGCAGAAACCTTCTGTGCTTTTATGTCTTTCTCACGTTTCAGGCTACATGGAAGAATAGCAAGGAAGCAATGCAAAGGGAGCAATTGCTGACTCCTCAACTGTTAGGAAATATATTGGAGAGGAAGACAAAAAAAGAAATGCATGAAATGGAAGGGAAACACAAAGCTCTGGGCCTCCCAGAAATGCTGTTGAGGTGAAATGATCAGAAGATGAATGGTGAGAGTAGTCATCGTCAGAACAAAGTGAAACTAGAATAAAAGCTTAGCAAAATATTAAATCTCAGGACAGAAGCGTCCTCTCAGTTATTGAATAGGGTAGAATCATCAGATTCTTATTTCCTCCTCTTGATCTTACTTTCTGCCAATCTCTCAAGATTATTTTAGTCTTTCATGATAATAATGCACTCTGTTACTTGCTCAGGCTCATAAACAAATCCGATTGGGGCTGGGGGTGTAGTTGAGTGGTAGATGACTTGCTAGCATGTGCAAGGCCCTGGGTTCAATTCCCAGCACCACACCCATAAAGAAATCAGACAGAATAGGGAAGTCCAGTAGCTGTCCTCTTGCATGACCTTTTGTCCAGATTTTATGAGAGCTTGAGAGTCACTGTGTTTCTCTCTCACCCCCATCTGTATTTAGTGAGTTCTAAGGACTGTTATGCCTGAATCTCTCTCAGATCCACTCTCTGGATCATATCACTCCCAATTTAAACCCTGCAGTGACTTCCCATTGCCTGCAGAATAAATGCATATGCCCTGGCGTTATAGGTGAAGCTCCTTAACCCTACTTCGTATACCCGCTTTCTTCCTTTGAGCCTGTCCTCTGGCCAGTCCCAGCCACTCGGAGCTCCAAAAACTGCCATATTCCCTCCTGTTTGTTCTTTCACCTTTGATGTTTTCTGTAGCAAGTTCGCCCTCCTTGAAAGCCATCTTCTCCCTCTTTCTATTGCTTGATTCCCACATTTCTCCCAGCTCTCCAGCTGGCAGGTTTGGAAACAACTTCTGAGTCTCCAAGCTCCTTGAGATCCACACATGAGAGCCAACACTGCCAATGCCTGTTCCTCTTTTCGTGTCATCGGTAACTGCACTGTGGGCATCTTTGGGTCAGGGACTGATGGTTTCCCTTTGTAACCCAGCCTTCGTGGTGGGCCAAGTCTGCAAGCAGGAGCACGGGAAAGCCAGTGAGTGAATAAAGAGGGTGAGAGATACTTGCGTCTGGGGAGGGAGGTGATGAGAAGCTGCTTGCAGACTCTGTGGACACTGAGGTTTTAGGTCATCTCCTCAGTTTCCAGGTTTCCAGAGTAGTGACTTTCCATATTCATGGCTTTTTTTTTTTTTTTTTGGTACTGTCAGTTGAACTCAGGACCTTGTGCTTGCCAGGCAGGCACAGTGCCTCTTAGCTAAATCCCCGGCCCTTCGTGACATTTTCTTGTGCCGGATTCCACTGGATTCCTGAGATCTCCTCATTGGCTGGCAGAGCACTCTGCTCCTAACACATTACCAAAATGCTCATCGCCCTCAAAAAATGTATGATGGAAATAGGAGACCAAATCAGGCTGTGAAACTGTTGTGTGGCAGTGAAGCTGAGGGCTGCTTGTATTGTGAGAAAGGTAAGAAGGGGCAGGGAAGGTGGTTTGCAAGTGCTGTGTGGCTACAGTGAAAGCCGATGTGGTGAGAACATTATTTTTGCTTCCCTATGGGGGTGGATCATTTTCTAGTAGGATTCTTGGGGTTTACTCATAAGGAAAGTCCTCTTTTATCTTTTTACTCACACCTGACATCTTTGTCGCTTGGCAGTTAAAGTGTAACAGCTCCCCCAGGGAGCCCCTTTCATGACCACTAAATTGACAGGCCAGAGCTGACAAGGGCACCTGACTCATTGTCAGGTGAAAATTGTGTAGGATTTTTAATCTTGGAGAAATTGTGGAATGCAGAAAAAACTTTGAAAGTTTATGATTATGCTAATTACAAAGGGGTTCTTTGACTTGTGGTAAAGTTTCAGAAATGCTTATAAGTAATAGTAATGTACATAATGTTTGTGATACTCTTCCTTGAATTCAGTGATTCTCTTCCCTCGAACAGTGAAGGAGAGAGGAATTTTGGGTACTTGCAGAGTGAAGTATCCCTTCCTTCCTTTGGTCAGTCTGTGAAAACAGCCCCTTCTCCCGGTTTCGGTGGAGGGTTCAGATTGCCGCTGTTTGGCAGGAAGGGAGAATTCTCTCAACAGAATGTGAGCCAATATGTTGAATGACAGTTTGTGCTGTGTCAGTTGCTTGGGGCAGGGATTAGACAATGTACATGCGCTGGTGTATCTGGTGTAAAAAATCTCAGGCATCATTTTAAGGTAACATTAAACCTCTGCTCTCCAGTTCCCCAATTGACATCTTCCTCCTGGTAGAAATGAGTCAGGAAAAGCTGGTCCCAGACTCTCCCCGGCAAGCCTTGCCCCACAGCCAGGGAATGAATGCAGTCCAGGGAAGCTGGAAGCCAGGACGAAGCCTCCTGAAGGCCCCCAGTTGCTTGGATTGGATGAACTGTTGGAAGGATCCTGCCCTGCCTCAGAACCCGTGGTACTGTGTTGCTTCCAGCCAAGCCCTGAACTGACAGCTGTAATGCAAATCATCGTGGAGGGTTACATTGGAAAACCCCTTATTTTTGTAGAAAGTGGTTGCTCCTGATGATTGAAGGGCACCTGGAGGGCTGGAATGCTGGAGCTCCAAGCCTTGCGGCCCTTGGGCTCCTTCGCAGTAAAAAACTGGGTGGATCTGAGTTTTCCAAGCTCAGGGGAAAAAGCAATCGTTGTTCCAAAGTGGACTTGATCCCAGAAAGACAGCAAATCCACAGGAATCACAGCAGCGGTCTTTCTGTCAGTGGGTTCATTGGCCTGAAAATTGGACCATCTTTGGGAGCTGAATTTCTCCAGTTAGTAAACGTGTTTGTGGTGAAGGGCTGTGGAAAAAATGACTCAGTGCAGGAGCGATGAAACCGTACTCTAGACTGTGTGTTTGTGCACAGGGCCCTCAGAGGGAGCTCATGTCTTGTCCTGCCCTCCTGCAACACTTACGAGAGAAAGAGCTCAGAAAACCCTTCTAGACTAACGTCTTCTGCACAACCGTGCATACATCTTTCCCCAAGTTCCTCGACAGCAGGTCCTTCTTCTGGTCACGACCACCACCTCTGATGCCCACTTCCTGGAATCCAGCTTTTCTACATCTCCAGTTGTAAGATGTTCATTCATTCATTTATTCTGTCTCTGTCTCTCTCTGTCCCTTTCTGTCTGTCTGAGGTTTAAGCTGGGTTAGGGATCAGTAAAATTTATTGTCTACATTCCATTTTTAAGATTAGCATCTTGAGATCTGGCTTAATTAGAGCCTGGACTTTTTAGGAGTGTGCTTCACTTTTAGGAGAATTGAAAACCACCTAAGATGGTTTTTGGAGAGCGCATTGTTTGCTTTTCCTGGCATTTGTGCACACTTGGTTCCCAGGGTCCCGCGCTCAGCCAGCTGGAAGGTGGGGGTGGGTTGCACTTCAGGACTTCCTCCTTGAGATTTGCTTCTGTAGCAACTTGGGCAACTGTTACAAGCCCAGCGCCTACAGAATGAGGCCATGTTAGTGCTGTCTCCATAGACCTTTGCTGTCTGCAGGGCACCCTGGGGGAGTTCACATTTAATTGAGACTGGATTAGGCTGCAGGGGCAATTTAGGATGGGTGCCACCGTTCAGGTGGATTGCTTGGTAGTGGGAAGATCGTAGAAGCAAGAAGGCGACAGCTGTTCCTGTGAGCTCTCTTTTCTGTCTTGTGTTTTCCACCCAGCCCCATATGTGTACAAATGATACTCAACCTGTTTCCTAAAGTGGTCCTCCGTGAATGCATAAATCACTTAATTCCTTTAGGAAATGCTGTAAACTTGGGTTTCAGTTCATCCCCTGTGTTCACTGCAGGACATTGCTTCATGGATACCATTCTCCTTGATGTGTACAGGGTAATGGAAGTTTCTTTGTGCTAGAGATGATAATAAATTGGGCTCTTAGAAATTGTAATCCAGGATACCAGCTCGAGAGCCAGGTCTCTGTGGAGTTGCTTAATTTATTATGAACAAAATGCTGACTGAGACTGGCTTAGAGAAGCAGGAGGTAGCTGGAGGGTGAGAGACAGGTCTGTGCAGGGCTGCTGTGCTGCTCCGGGCTGTCCTCCTGTTGTCATGGCTCAGGCCTGGGTTCTTTGTAATTAGGATGTCATCCTGGCTGCCCTGAAGCCGGCCTTCTCTTCTGCTTGATCTGATTTTGATGATTGTGTTTTGTAGTAGAGAAAAACCCTCCTTAGTGGGTCTTAGCTATGTTACTCAGCTTTCCCATACTGAAATAAGTACCTGAGATAAATCAGCTTTTTAGAGAGAAAAGTTCATTTTTGGCTCACGGTTTCAGAGGCTTCAGTTCATGACCAGTTGGCCCCTTTGCTTTTTGTGGTGCGGTAATACATCATGGCTAGGACCGAAAGAATAAAAGGGTGGGGAAGGGACTGAGGTCCCTCTGTCTCCTTCAAAGGCACGCCCCCAGCCACCAGAAGACCTGCAAGATGTCACCTCTTAAAGTTGTCACCATTGCCTGATAAACCATGGACTGGGCCCTGAGCCTTTAGCACATGAGCGTTTGGGAGGACATTTCAGATCCAGACTATAGCAGCCTGTGGTTTATTTTAAGCATCTTTGAAACACACACACACACACCCCTACCCCTTCAAAGACAGGACACCCAAATGCTCTCAGGCTGAATTAATAATGCAATTTTGAATATAATTTGATTGACTAATCACGTAATGCTGTGTAATTATTAGAGGAGTTACTTTTTTGTCTGAGGATTTGTTTGACATTCGATGCTCTTTTCTCTCTAGGTGACAGCCCTAACTCTCCTAAGGAGGACACTCCGACCAGCAGTCAGGACTCACTTTCTTCCCCGTCTCCTACGACTGTGGCTGCCCTTGGGCCCCCTGCACCAGACAGAAACCACCTTCTGGTGGATGGAGGGACCTGCGGGGACTTGGCAGCCACTGTGTAAGTTGCTGTACTTTGTTTGGTTTGATGCTGAGGGAGGGAGGACTGTGACCTTTACGTTGATCTTTACTTGGCCAGGGGGCACTGACGCTGTTAGAGCTAAGGATGCTCTTTCTGTATTCATTGTAGCTGCCCAAGGGAGAATGGGCCAGAAGGCTAAGGGGAAACAGGTACAACTTCAAATCCTCAGGTTCAATCTGTGGCAGTTTTGGGTCATTCAAATGAACTTGTTACTCTTCTAGTCAGGATATTGTCTCACTACTTATGCAAACTTTAAGAGAGCTGAGAATGCATGCATGTGACGGATAGACTCTTGAAGCTGCCGTTAGTGATGATTTTAGCTATGTGAATGTTTGACAGCTTCATGTTAGCATTCTGCTCCGTTTTACCCCAGAGCTCCCTGAATAATGGAGACTTGACGAACGACATCTGATTTTGTCTCCTCTGCTTTGGTTTAGTGCCAATCGTGCAGATCACCTCAGGTATATTAGGATAAATAATACAAATACTAGGACAGACAACTACAAAATGCCTTAAACTTATTTGACTGCACAAGGGTTTGTCATGCTGTGTTGACTGAGGCTGTGGAGTTGGGGCAGAATGGGGATGGGGGTGGGCTCTCAAAAGGACACTGAATTTCAAACAAGTGTTCAGGGAAGACAAAAACAGCTTCATTAATAATTCCAAGATATTACTTGATTAGTCAATCAAATTACGTCCAAAAATATATTTATAATTCATCTGGAGAGCATTAATTTTTTTTTAAACTAAAGTTGCTAAAAATAAGTTTGTAGATAATGATGTCATCTGACCCTAGCTGGGACTTCTTGGGACTTTAAATGGATCGGAAAGTGTTCCTTGCGGTACTTGGCTTTTTATAGTTACAGTGGAATTCACATGAAATCATTATGAACCTATTAAGTATTAAGAGAGTCTGGAGAAATTTGGCATGCAGAAATTTGGGGGGGACCCAAAGAAGATGTTGAAAAGCTAACTTAAATCAGAGTGCAATTCCCAAGGATGGAAACATATTCTCTGGATGAGCTCGTTTCTCGCCCGAGATTGTCATATATGTTTATTACTCGGTCTTCACTTTTACTGTGTCTCCCCACACCTTCTGGGTACCAGGGATTGAATTCAGTGCCTCACACATGCTAGGCAAGCACTCTGCCAGAGCACTATCCCCGGCCCATCACACTCGAATAAATACTATAAGCAACAAGAAAATCATTTATGAAGGAACCCAGAATCCTAATCCTGGTTGTGCTCGAAATGGGGTTGAGCCCATGTGCATTTTAGTGGAAAACAGACCCCCGATTATTTCTTTCAGTAAGCTTGAATCAATTGGTGGAGACGGTCTAGTTGGCTGCCTTTCTTCCACCAGTGGTTCTGCAGAAAAGTGACATTCTGAGCCATGGGGTAGCCAATGATCAATTCGCAGCACATCCAGGCCTGAAATAAGAAGAGTTTGATATTTTTGGTCGTAAATCAAATGAGTGAATTCCCCAGTTTCCTATTCATACCTATTTGAAAATGCTGTGAAAAGCACACCAACCTTGAGATCGTCAAAGGGAGGAGGAGGAGGGAGGTATAGTGGAAGCAAGTCTGGAAAGGAGATTTTTGTTACAATGTAGACTTGCTCCTACTTTTCATTGTTTTTTGGTACCGGGGATCTAACTCGGGACCTTGCACTTGCAAGGCAGGCGGTGGAACCACTGACCTAAATCCCCAGCCCAGGAACTAGATTTTTTTAATGCCGTGAATGAAATATATTGTTTCTCTTGAGTCTTAGAGTGCTGGATTTACTTGAGAGCATCTTTTAGCATAGGTTTATCTTTCATATATAGATGAGCACTCTGAAAACTTGAATATACCTCAGAATCACCTGTAGAGGTGTTGCAAACCCCTGGTCCTGGGCCAAGGTTGCAGCTGAGTGATAGAGCAAATGGTTAGCACGCTCGAGGTCCACACTCCAGGACCCCAACCCAGAGCTGATGTTTTGGTGGATCTGCAAAGGGGCCTGAGAATTTGCATTTCTAGTAAAACATTCCCAGGTGATGATTGGTAAGTCTGGACCTGAGAGTATGTTTCTGCACCTTGTTGTTCTATTTGTGGTCATTGTAGACAACTTCTCTGAGCAGTGTAATTAGGATATGTGACTTCTCTGCCTATTTTTAAATATGTCTTAATTTTTTATTGGCATACAATAATTGCATATATTTATGGGGTACAGTGTGACACTTGAGTACATGCATACCATGTGTAATGGTCAGATCAGGGTAATGAGATATCAATCACTTCAAATGTCTGTCATTTCTTTGTTTTGGGATCTTTCCAGATTGCCTGTGCTAGCTCTTTTGCTGTATGCATCCAGTTACCTTACTTGTCCTAGAGAACATTAGAAGTTGCTCCTCTCGCTCCGCTGCACTACTGTACCAGTTAGCAGCCTCTCACCATTCCCCTCTTACTCTTCCCGATCTCTACAACTAATTATTCCACGCCAGTGATGGCAGACCTTTGAAAGACAAGTGCCCAAACTACAATCCCAAACCGACTTATTTATCACCAAGTGCCAACACTGCCATTAAGCCTGAATACTGAGATTTTAGTTTACAAAAAACAACTCATACTTTAACATCCTTTGTCTTAAAAGAAAAACAAGTAACATGCATGCCATAGGTTTGCCACCACTGTTCTATGCTCTACTTCCATGAAATCAGTGATGTTAGCTTCTATGTATAAGTAAAAAAGCATGCATTAAAAAATACATTTCTAGGGCTCAGTGGTGCTGCCGCCTGCCTCGCAAGGAAAAGGTCCCGAGTTCAATCTCTGGTACCAAAAAAAGAAAAACATTTCTAGTGTGGTATGTTTGCTGTCTTTCCAGTAGCCTGCATCTGCTTCCTGAATATTTGGATTCTTTTTTTTTGGTACTGGGGATCGAACTCGGGTCCTTGTGCTTGTGCACCAGGTGGCGAAACCACTGAGCTAAATCCCCGGCCCAACTTTTTTTTTGGTACCGGGGATCGAACTTGGGTCCTTGTGCTTGCGCAGCCGGTGGAAAAACCACTGAGCTAAATCCCCAGCCCCCAATATTTGGATTCTTTATGACTTAAATATCTTCCTGCGTACTTGTTTAAGATAATCTGAGATATCTTTAGGGTCTTATTTAGTCTTCACTTCTCAGAAGTTTTCCTTCATACTCTAGTCTACAAGGGGGCCTTTAAATAATACCTTTCTTAACTCATCCTTATTATTTGGCATTAATAAAATATTGCCTTTGAGTATTAAGTTATGACTTGCCTCTTAGTATTATTTGATATTTATGTGGTATGAGTGTATCTTTCTATGGGTCTTTCCCTTAGCCCATTCTAGATAATAAAATTTTCAGTCATAGAAACTGAATCTTACACTGTAAACGTTTTGTGATATTGATACACTTGTTAGGTCACTCAATTGCTTGGATTAAGTATTTTGTGTTTATAAAAATGCTTTCCTTTTTAACATCCCATTTCTGTCTGCATATCAACCCATGTCTCTTAGGCTACCATGTTTGCTATCTGATCCATCTTCCTTCTTCCTTATAAAGAAAGATTAAAATTTCTTCTTCCAGGAATTCCACTGAAATAGTCTCAACATTTTCTTTATAGCACTCTTCTTTGTTTCCTTAGCATTTACAAGGTTAGTTTTCTGAGTGTGTGTGTGTGTCTGTGTGTGTGCGTGCACGCGCAGGCCTGCGCTTTTGTCTTTCTTTCACCTCATCCCTGGTTACAGTTGTACAGTGTTGACTCTGTAGGTTCTGAGTCAGTGCTGATTAAGTTTCTTTGTAACCAGAGTGGCAAGATGGAATCATTAAAACTCTGCCCAGGGCTTTCCAAAGGAGGCACTGCCTGTGCTGCTTTGTTAGGAACCAGGGTGGTTAATTTTCTTTTCCAAAAGTAACACTTATTTCAGGTCCTGAGGACTGGAGTCCAAATGTATGTGGATCACATAGAAACCCAATCGTCCTCTTGTACAGAAATCCTATAACCTTAGCCACTAGAAAGAAAATTTGCAGTGGAAAACTTACAGCAGCTGTGATTCTGATAGAGGCAATGTGTAAATACATCTGTGGCCTCTGGCAGGTGGAAAACAATGTGGCAGAATTGGATTTCTTGAGTTTTTGCTGATGTTTATGACTTGTGGGTATTATTCATTGCAGTCAATCCATCTGGAACTATTACTTACCTGTGCACTCAGTAAGGTGATGGGTGACTTCATTGCCAGTGAAGAATTGCTAGCTCAGTCTCCTTGGAGGACATTACATCATAGGTCAGGGTATTTCAAATGTTCCAAAGTCATTTCCCCCCAATAAAGTAGTTTTCTCTAAACAGGTTTTCTTCAATTGTAATTGATGGAGCTGGGTCCTTGACGACTAATCCTTTTAGGTTCCCTGCTACAGAAGAAAATCTCTTTTCAGAAATATCAGGTGTTGCTGTCTGCTTTCCCTACGGATTTCAGATGAAAGGTCACACTTCCTTTTCTCTCTATTCAAGATGGTGGCATCCTCGGCCGAGTTTTTCTAGCAGGGGATATCTGTGTCCTGAGGTGCTTCCCGAGCTGGACTGGCAGGTCAGCAAGGCAGTAGTTCCCCCTCCCACCTGCAGAGAGGTGTGGCTTTGTTTACACTGAATGTTAAGGTATTCCCAAAACATGTATCCCGGCTACTCCCCTGAGCCACTCTTGTACCCCATAGATTTGTGCGTATCCAGACTTGATGCTTGTTATTTATTTTTGCTTGTTTATTTTGGTGCTGGGAACTGCACCCATGGGCCTCACGCATGAGAAGCACGTACTCTACCAACAATCTGTGCTTCCTGCCTGATGTTTATTTAAAATCACTAGATAAAAGGTGGGTTCATGGAGCATGCCTGGGAGACTAAGGTAGTAGAACAATTTGAGCCCAGGAGTTTGGGGCCAGCCTGGGCAATGCAATGAGACCCTGACCCCAACAAAAAACAGTATCACTGAACAGTACACTCCATTTCCCATAAAAAACCTTGTACATGTTAGCCACATACTTTATGTGCACTTAAATTAACCAAATAGAGGTCTCCCATAGTCACCTGCTTGCCATTTCAGATTACTCCACCATTGCCCCGGGACTGCTTTTTAGCAAGGCAGTGAATTGTGCTTGGAGATACCAAATTACTCCTTGACTATAATTTGTGGCTTAGCATACCGCAGGACTTTTTAATTTATCTGAAGTTCAGAAAGATAACGATTTTAAACACTTTTCAACAGATTTGTGAGGAACTTGGCACATCCCTAGAAATTACAGGGCAACAGCCGCAGACAGACTGTCTTCACTTCCTCCTTTCCTCTGTCCTTTTGCCTTCTCTGACCCCTTCTAAGAGGCTTCTTCAGCTACTACTCTGGGGCGTGTGTGTGTGTGTGTGTGTGTGGCGAGATGAAACCCTGGGCGTCTTGAGTGCTAGGCCAGTGCTCTACCACTGAGCTACAACCATGACGCCATTTGCACACTCTTTGTTCTCACTGCTCCCAAAGCTGCTGGCCCAGGGCAGTGAGTTCACCCTACAAGTTAGTGCCTTGATATTTTAACCATCATATTGTGACTATTACTTTTTTTAAAATTAGGGACTTTATCTTCATAAAGTTTTGATTTTGCGCATCTGCTTTTTTCCTCCCAACTAAACAGTGCACATTGCTTATGATAAGAGGAGGGAAGTCATGCACATTTACAAAGAGATTGTTAGTTACTTCACTCATCACTGGGACATCGGTCTATAGTTGGCTGCTCCAAGGCAGGAGAGCATGGCAGAGGGGAGTGACTCATGGCCTGGCAGAAAGGAAGCGGTGAGCTAAGGGAGGAGGCAGGGCCTTTCCCTCAGCAGGGCCAACTGAGTGGATTCAGAGAGATTGGAGCCTAAGGTAGGTCAAGTCTGAGGAAGAGCAGGGGCTGCATGTTACCTTGCTGTGAGTCCATAGGCGACTTTGAAATTCCACTCAGGATTTCTCCTTTCTGTATCTTTTGGGGGACTAGGGACCAGAAGGGGTGAAGGACCATTTGCTTTAGTGTAGGCTGGTATTCTGAGGCTGTGGAGAGGCTTAATTAGATAGTTACACTCTTACATTTCGTAGACTCAAAGACCATGGAGCATTAGGTACTGTGGGCCTCCAGACTTTGTTTTAGCTGCTTTGTAAATGATACTTCATCCGAATGCTGTCAACCCAGCAGGGTAGATCGGGCTTCATTCTGAAAGGTAGTAGAACCAGAGGCGCAAAGCATGCAGGAAAACTGGCCCAAGCTACATGACTACTGAGGGACACAGGCGAATTCTGACTCCTGACGTTCCTGCCTTGTTACTTTATGTTTACTTTAGGCTGGTTTTACTGTAGAGGTTGAAATTGTCTAGTTGTATACAGAGCTCTTGAGAGCGGTTGGTGCACATTTATCACCCAACAACTTGGGGAGATTCGGGGAGGACAGCATGCTGCCCCCTAGCTTATCTAAGAGACTTGGAATTTTGAGTTTTTCAATGCAGCAACATCCATAATCTCTTTACAAGGAATATGATCAGTTGTCTCCATTTGTAGCTTCAGGGAAAGTCTTGAAGCTAATCATGGGGCTGGTATACTCGACCATTGACCATACATGTCTATTGACATTTATTTTGGGGTACAACTTTTGTCCTTTTTATTTCCTTGAGTTCTTATCTTCCATCTTTGTATAGAAATGGTGCCATTCCACCTGCCCAGAGTCTTTTATGTCCTATGATACGAATCTGTTATGGCATGCTAGAGAAATGTTGTTATTTGTGTTGTGTATGGGGCATTTGCGTGTGTTGAGAGCCATATCTTTTTTTGCTGTGCTATGATTGCAGGTTCTGAAGTTTAGAGGTTTTATTTTTAAGCCAGAAAGTTGATCATCCTTATAACTGTAAAGCCCCATAATAAAAAGTTGACTTTCTAAAATACTCATGGTTGAATTTTGGAGTTGCTTTTTGACTCCTTAAGATTTTACAAATCATCGAGTCCTATGTTCAGCTTTCTTTTTTGTTTTTAGTTTCATTGGTTTTTGTTGTTACGGTAAAGATTGTCTTTCTTGATGCTTTTGTTGGAATTTATTGTTTCCTGTTTGTGAACTGTTCAGCTATATCTCAGGGGTCCTCATGAGCTTTCTCTGTAAGCTGGAGACAGTTCAGACTGGCAAAGCATTGATTTCAGAGTCAAACAGGTCTGAATTTGCTTCCTCATCCTGCCTCTGAAAACCTTAGAGACCTTATATAAGTTATTTAAGCAAACCGAGGCTTAGAAAGATTAGCTTTAAAAGGGAGTAATTACATCCGCTGCTCTGGATGGTTGTGAGGTTTCAAGATATGGCAAATAATAAAAGCCAGTCATGGGTCCCCTGAGACTCCAGGCAGCTACCTGCTGGGATGTTCCTTCCCCCAAGAACCTAATTTGAGCTCCTTAGTCTAACTTAGCCCTGATTTCCTGGTTCCTCAGTTACATAATCATCTCACTAAACAGCTTAGGGAGAGCATTGATAGTCTTGGAACTGTGGATGTTGACCTGAAACAGTGTTGTTTGTAGCGATCGCTGGAGGATTCTCTCTGGCCTCTTCTCCTAGCTTCTCTGGGGATCTCTGAGGATTGGCCCTTGGCTCCTACATGGGCAAGGCATGGGAAAGCCCCTGGGACTCAGCCAGGTCTGTAAATTACTCTGAGCACACTGGTTGGCTCACCTGTCAAAACAGGTAACCCATTAATCAGCTCGGTACGTAATCACAGGATTTTTTTTTTTTTTTAAGCAGAGCATTCCTGTACCTCTTCTGAGCTATGGTTGGCTGTTTGTGTTCAGCCCTCACATTAGGTGGTAGCTATTTTCCACCCAAGAGGTAAGCTGGTAGAAACCTTCCTGAGAGAGACCCAGCAAGACTACAACCCTCCTTTCTCTAAAGCCGCATAATTTTCTGAAATGAGGCTATACTTCCTTTTCTGTTCAGCTAACAAGTTCAGGTTCAGCCCTCTTACCTGATTCTACAGCGATCATCTGGAAGGAAGAAAAATGGGATTTAAGGCATAGTCTGGGTAGAAAATTGGTCAAAGATGTAATTCTAACACAGTTCCCTTATAGCAAAACAAGAATGGGAATGAAAGCCAGAGGCCTGATGACTGATGGTGGTCTTTTTCTGTTCAAGGAGGCCATCAGGAGTCCCAGCAACTCACGGGTTGAGGACCAGGTTCGGGCGTGTCCGTGTTCCCCATTGCGAGGCTCCAAGCATTTCTCCGGACCCTTCCTTCTATCCCTACTCTCTTACTTCCTACAAAAGGTGTTTTTTCTCAAGGGTGAATTGGCTACTGCTTTTGTAGACTGGCTTGGTGGACTGGCCCTTCCCTCCTGGATAAGAGGCAGTGGGGGGAGGGGGAAGGGAGATTTTGCCAGAAAACACTTGGTGTTTGCAGGTTTGCTCCAGGCACACACCAGGGAGGCTGGAGTCACCAAGCCGAGGAGGCTGGGGAGGGAACAAGGGCCTTCTGAAGTCAGGGGAAGCTTGCCATCTGCGCTGTCCTCATCTCCTTCAGCCCCGCCAAACAAGCCCTCCTGTGGTCCATCTAGTCCAGGGGAGATAGTCGTGGCACGCAGCCACCTCTTATTGTAGATGAAGGCTCAGCAGAACATGGCCACACTCAGTCCCTCACGTGTTGTCTGTGGTCTCTTTTGCCTTACAGTGATGGCAGAGGTGAGTGTTGTGGAGGGACCTTGTGGCCTGGAAAGCCTCAAGTAGTTCCTGTCTGGCCCTTTACAGAGCAGGCTTGCTGACTTTTGTTCTGATCTATCACCCAAACTAATCTGCTTGGTGAAGCTCACATTTCTTAAAAGCCAGTCTGGAGGATAGCAGGAAACTTGGGTCTGCTGTTGGTTCCGTGGGTGCCGTGGGTGATTCTGGTGGAAGCGTCACACATCTTCGTGTGACGTTGAACCAGCCTAGTTTTCCTTACAGTTCTGGATGCTTTCAGGTGCATGATTATAATTTCAAAAGGCCCTTAGCATTTCAGTGGCTAAAAGTTTGTTTGGAGTTTTCTTTTTATAACCTGCTGCTTAAGATAAAAGTTTTATTTTGGAATAGTCTTAGATTTACACTAACGTTACAAAGATACTACAGAGCTCCCTTGGACCCTTCACCCACCTTCTCTGTCTGTACAGACATCGTCCAGAACCATTGTACCTTTATTTTAAAAATGTTAATGTTGGTACAGTACTGTTAACTAAAGACTTTATATGGACTTCAGTTTCTCTACCAGTGTTCTGTTCTTGTTCCAGGGTTCAATACAGGATTCCACATTGTATTTAATTACTTTGTTTCCCAATGATCAGATGCATTTCATACCTTCGTAATTTGTCTGCTTTGACATAACTTTTTTGCTATCTCATGGTAACAAAATGGCTTGTGAGTGATGCTGTAACCCTAGCAAATAGGCAAGGTCAGACTCAGAAATGCAACCGGTAGACTGGGGATTTAGCTCAGTGGGTTCCGCTGCCTGCTTCAAAAGCACAAGGTCCCGAGTTCGATCCGTGGTACAAAAAAAAACCCCAACATGCAGCTGGTAATAAGGGCTGCGTTTATGGAGTGCTTACTGTTCTCCAGTCAGTGCTGTCCATTTTTAGACTTATCGTCTCCTTTAAATTACAGAGTGGCCCAATCGGTGGTGCTTAATGACCTTCTCCATTTTATCCGAGGAGACTGTAAGGGACTTGGCCAGGTTTCACTTGCAGGTGACCCAGGCATGGGCTGCTAATGCAGACTGCACACCTCTGGGAAGCGCCAGGGCCATTCTCTCGTCCTCAGCACAGCCTCTAGCTAGCAAGTTGGATCCTGTCTTCTATTTCCGAAAAAGGGGCAAACTGGGAAAGATGAAGCTGCAGGTGAGCACGCAGGCAGCCAGCGGTGGCAGCGGTGTGGGAAGCCAGGGCTCTCTGTGGAGCAGCGGCCGGTCAGGCAGTCGCAGCTGGTGTGAGTGTGATTCCTTTCCTCGGCAGTCCTTCCTGGCCAGTAACTCGCAGCCCTGCCTCTGAGTGTCCTGTTCTTAACCTTGACCTGCTCCAGCCGCTGAGCTTGAGGAAGGAAGTGTGAGCTCTGTGCTGCTTTGTCCAAAGAGGGCTTGCTGCGGAATCTTGCCCTTCTCGAGGTCACTCTTCTCACACGTAGGTACCATGGAATGACGAGGCCACTGGGAGTGAGTGGGCTGGTGCCTGTGAGCTTGTCCAGCACCGGGTGTGGTGGTGTGCAGGTGTACACGGGTGGGAGAAGAGCCTGATATTGACAAAGGTCGCAGGAGTCCCATGTGGACACTGCCTCCACCAAAGAGCCTAGGCGGGTGTCCAGTTCTGGGTGGTGCTTTCTCCTCCATTCCTGGGAGGGTCTCTGTGATACTCATCAGTCGTGCTGCAGTATGTGGCTAACGGTTGGAGCCCCCGGAGAGCAGGCAGTGCCACAGTCCCTTGGGCATCCCCTAAGCCCAGCACAAGGCCTGCCAAGGAGCTGTCAGGCCATCAATGATCACACAAGGGCCCCGCCTCCTTGTCCAGCCCCGTGGATGGCAGTGACTTTGCGGGCAGGAGTTTGGCTTCACTGTTCCTCTCTTCCCCCTCCACGTGCTTGTCTGGAGCCAGACAATGTGCTTGCTGTGGAATTTTCCCTCTCTGGCACTTAAGGAATCACTGTGGCATGCATTTGAACAGAGATTTCCCAATCCTATACAGATCTACAATATTTCCTTCTGTCTTTATTAACATTTTCAAACACTTTTGCCCGGGACAGCTGTTCTAGACTTATGTTGTACTTTTTCCCAGACTAACATGAAAGATCATTTCACTAATGTGTTAGCTCCTGTTCGGAGACCTCGCAAATGAGGTTTTAAAATCTTTTCATCCCAGTGCAAACTTCCGATTTGATTCTTCTATCATATAGTTACTGTCTAATGTCTTGGTATTTGGGGGATTTAGTCACTCCAGAGAAGCAGTCATTTCTTGACACTGTTTTCCCTGCTCTACCTCCTTGAATTTTAAATTGTGCTCGATGCTCCAAGAGCCTGGAATGAGGTGCTTATATCACCAGCGCCACCCAAAGCCAGACCCATCTGTGCTATGTAAGAAATGTCTGTCAGCTGCAGGAGTTCTCCGGAGGACCCGTGCAGCTGGTGGCGAGCTTTAGCAGTTAAGGCCCTAGCCCCCTCCCGCCTTTCCAAAACATTTGTGCTCTTCTGTTGCCAGAAAGTTTTTAATATGCATGGAGCATAGAGTCTGGTATTGGAGAAGATTGGATCACAGTTTGACTCAGAAGCAGCCTGGACTGCTGATTGATTACATTTTATAAATTAACTCCACAAAGTGTACACAAAGACAGCTACAGTCACAATTTCCTGTTTCTGCCTCACTTCCCCACCACCCCTGCCAAATCTATAGTGTCTTCCTGGAAATTCAGCCAGTTTTTCCAAAGCAAGGGTGTTGATTCTTTTTATAGCAGAGAGTTCCCTCATGATGTACACACATGCATATTCTGGCCCCAGCCTGCTGCCTTCCTCAACTCCACTGCCACCTCCACACCTCTACTCCTGGAAGTTTCTCTGTTGTCTCAGTCACACAGACTCAGAGGTGTTTTCGGGAATGTGTTTCCGAGCTAGCGGTTTGACAGCTTGATGTGTTTTTAGTGAAGCTGCGTCTATCGGTTCTCCTTTCCTTGAGGAGGAGACAGTTCTGGTGATGTTGGCTCTTCCGAAAATGGAGTCATTCCATCCCACTGGAGCAGGAGACTTTCAGTTCAGTGAGTTGAACTGGGGAGAGGGCACGAAGATGTTAGTGTTCTCTTTAATTCCTTTCTGCTTTGGTAAATGTGGTTTCTGAGCTTTTGAGGAAGAGTGGATTTCTCCATTTTTGCAGACCACAGTTTGGCTTTCAAGGAATTTGTGGCCCATAGGTACTTTTTGTAATCTGTCAGTAGCTGATTTTTAAGTAGATTTGGTGGTTTGTGCTTAATCCGGTCCTGCCAATCAAAAACCCTTAGTTAAAGGGACCATGGGAAGGAGGTCATAAATAGGTTTTAAAAATACTTTACATTTAAGAGTTGATAGGAAAGAATACTCAAAATATTTTATTATGTGCTAGCATGTGTTGAGCTTTTTTATTCTCAAATCCAGTCATGGTTGCTCTGTAACCCAAAGGCTCAGCCTGAGTATTTTCTCAGTGCTAGGGACCGGACTCTCAAGGACAGTGTACCCTCTGGAATGTTGCCCTGTCTGCACGCTACTCAGACTGCCAGAACTTAATTGATGCTGGCAGAAGATGAGGGATCCCTGGCTAGACCTAAAGGACGCTGCTAATCACAGCTGTAACGGTGGTGGGAATATCAGTGCTTTTCTGTGCCAGTTCTGGGGTCCCATTTCTCATGGAGTGAAGCAGCAAGGGCCAGGTAACAGCTGCCTGTGGGTGCTGCACGATGGTAACCAGAGCTGAGAAAACCCACATCTTTGCTGGTGGGCAAAGACTGTGCTTCACTCCTGAGAGATACAATCTCTGTCTTCGAAGACCATTTGCCCTACACATAGGCTCAAAAAGATGGGGGGGTGGTACCTCTTGTCCACGGCATGTGCAGAAACGTGAGAGACCCCTGGAGCGCGGTCTGCTGCCTGGTGTGCGGCCAGAACCATTCTAGGTGGATGGAGCAGGTGGATGTGTTCAGGAGCCCTGGTTGAGAAACACTGCTACACCTGTACTGTGGCCTGCCATTCATAACGAAAGCCTCAGATTCCTTCAAGGTACTGTACATATCAGAGCATCTTTTTGAGACCAATATTTTCCTCTATTTCTTTTTGAGAAAATGTAGGTATTAAAATTTCTTTATTCTTGCTAGGAAAATGATCCTAATCCTAGAAAGTACGAGATGGTTATTATAATGAAGCTCATCTTTAGGAGTTTTGCTTTCAAAGGCGTGCAGACAGCTTAGCTCTGGGAGACCCCTGTAAACTCTCATCCTCTGCCTTCTGCTGCCAGAGGTGGTCATTGTATGAATAGAGCACATTTAGTTGCTCAGTTCTCATCTTATCCCCACGCTTTCCTGGAGGACTGGGCTGTGAAAGGTCTCTTCTGTCTAAGCAGCCTCTCTACTCTGGCTTCCACACCTTGTTTGGCTACACAGGTCTCCTCTTTCAGAAAGCTTGCAGTTCTCTGTTAGACTTATCTTCATTTCCGTGAAGATTCTTACCAGACTTGCATCTTAGCACCTCACATGAATGCTGCAGTTTACAGCCTTTGTGCCCATGTAGGGTTCTGAAGTCCAAAGATGTGTCCAGCTGAGGCCTCTCAGATGCTGTGGGAAAAAGCCAAGAAAGCAGATCCACAAACTGAAATTTAATTGGGAAGTCTGATAGGTTATATTGGTAAATTAGTGCTGAATTACATACCATGTATGTATGTTGAACAGCAGAAAGCTCTCAGAAAGCCAAGAAACATAACAGGTGAAATTTAAAATCTGACCTTGGCCAGGGATTGCGAATTCTGATTTTCTAGCTTGAAAATGGAGAGAACTAAGCTAAGGGACAGACCTCATCTTCTGTACTGATTCTTCCCAAAATTCTTTCACTTTCCAAAAACAAAGGGATGTTTTTCCTTCATGGACAAAAACAAAAGGTGAATTAAAAAAAAAAAAGATGTGAGGATTAAGTAATAGCTATAGATTTATGATTTTTATTTTTAAAGGGCCTCATAAATAGTCACATTGCTTATCTTCACCCTGTAGCTGTCCTCCCTCTGAGCAGATGGATGGCCTTCACATTACTTAATCTGTTGACCACTTAGAAGGAGGCAGGGTTGAGGGGTGTGTGTTACATCTCACACCCACCGCTCTGGAAGCACCTTGAATAATTGGTGGGAGATTTAATGGCAATTGTTTGGCTTATCTGAAGCCTTAAATTCCTTATTAGAGCTTCACTCATCCCTTCCTTCCTTTGCCTTCCTGATTAGCAAGACGCCTTTAAAGATTCATTTCCTGCTGAAGAATTGGGTGTCTTTTGTAGCTGAGGATTCAGATCACTTTAAGATTTATAGATTTCTTGGCTTGGGATGAAATAGGTTTTATGACTCCCAAATGAATGGCTGGGTAGGGGAATTGTAAATAAATTCTTTACAGAATAATGTTTTTGTTAATGCCTCTCTGCCTTTTTTCTGAGCATAGGTTAAGAAACCTGTGCAGCAAATGTCTACCAAGTCAGTATTGCAGACCTTCACGCAATCCAGTTGTGGTCTTAGTGCTTCAGAATGGGCTTGCTCATGGTGGGTGAAGGTTTCATGTGCCTCGAATTGCACCTGGCTTCGTGAGGGGTACAGAAAGAATTAAGGACCTGATCTTGCCACAGAGGCAAAAGAAATAGCTGAGACCATCAGAGAGCAACTAACCCCAACCTCCTGGCCCATGTGTAGGTGAGACAAGTCTTTGCAAGTACCTGAACTCCTGTGCAGGCAGAAGAGGAGGAAGCCTGGGCAGAGAGGGGAAATGGGAGGCAGAGAAATGCTGGCAGTAGAAGGAAGTGGCTAGGGCAGAGGGCCCCTGTGGGCGGCTGGAGAAGCATGCAGCTGTCGGGGAGACAGAATGGGGCAGACCTGCCCTCCATGTCACTCCATGCGACTGCCTTGGACAGTGAGCTGGGGATTAGCGAGGGAGGAGGCCATCCTGCAAGGAAGACACAGAGCAGTGCAAATAAAAGTTCTCCTGGTGAAGAGGAGCAGCCCAGGAGCTCTGTTGAAGGAGAAATGGATAGACCACAGCCTTGGTTCTGCTGCAGAAGAGGCAAAGACAGGGCTTAGCAATGCAGAGTGACGAGGAAGCTGCTCACGGGAACTGGTTTATGCTGAACAGGGGTACTTTGTGGTAAAGAGTATCGGGGTATGGCACCTGTTAAATACATTTGCATTGAAAATAACTCAGTCGGGCCAGAAGGGTAGCTTGGTGGTAGAGCACTTGCCTAGCATCCAGAAGGCCATGGGTTTGATACCCAGCATGGCGGATGAGTGAGGATTTTGTGACGTGAGAAGTTTTCCATACTATACTCTTGAAGGAAACTTTGTGTACCATAGATACATGGCCCCAAGTCTGAGATCACTGAAGAATAATTCAGATGGCCACATTTTTATGTGTTTATAGACCCCCTCCAGAAGTCTTGCACTGACCACTTTTTTTTTTTAATTTTATTGATACATTTTATTGGTACATTTTAGGTATACAATTCATTTACATTTATCTTGGGTGTTTGTACCTGTACATGATGAATCTTGGTTCTTATTTTTTTTTCCATTACCTGTGTGCCCTTCACCCCCTCCACCCTTCCCTATTTACATAGACTTCGTTTCCATTTTTTTTTCTCATAATTTTTCCTTTCCCTTCTTTCCTTTCCCCTTCCCCTCCCACCACCCTTACCCCTTTGGACCTTTTCCTATTTCAAAGTATCAATTATTCATTATTAATCCTTTTAATCCTTATTTACACTTTCAGTTTCTC
>NW_004624957.1:40760-270672 GCF_000247695.1 Heterocephalus glaber | reverse complement strand
ATTTTCTGTGAGCTGTGTGTCTTGCAGGTGCCTTCCTGAGCCTGTTACAGAGGTGCCGATGAGCTTAGTGGAGATATGCACGGTTGGCACCCCCAGACTTGCTGCTTCTTAGGGGTGGTTCTTAAAGCCACAGTAAGTTGAAGCCACTTAAGCAGGCTGCTTGCTTTCTGTGTCGTGTTTACCTTCATCTCCTGTGCATGGTTGATTGCTCAGCTAGTTAGAGCAAGCCCTTGCTTTTCTAGAATGTGTCTGGTGAAGCTCTTCCTCGCTTGGGTGGCTGTGTGTCCTTTTCAAGTGGGACACAGAGCAAGACACAGGCAGGTCATGGGACTCAGTGTCATGGAGCCAGCAGTACCCCAAGTGGCCCCTGTTTGTAACTGCACCCGCAGGAGTGTTGCCAGGAACCCTCCCTTTGCACAGACCAGTGATAGATGCTCAGTGTCCCTAAATCAGCTGAGACATTTTTCTTGGGGCCACTTCTCCATTTAGAGTCTTCCAGAAGGCACACATCTCCTGCAGTACAAATCCATTTTGTGCTTCCACGGGCAACAGAGGAAACGAGTTGAAGAAACCAGAATTCAGGTCACAGTGACCCCTGGGCCACACTGTCAGTAGTTATGAGATTTGGAATGTATACCACAGTGAGAAACTCCACACCAGCAGACGGCAAAGTGGTCTTCAGTAATTACATGGCTCCGTAGCTGTTCCTTGCTCTTTTTGCTTTTATTGTGTGGGTCTGGACTTTAGTGAGGGGGTTCAAGTTCCTGGCTCACAATTTGTTTCTGCAGTTTTGGGGAAATATCTTCCAAATCCTGCCAAGGGAGGGCTCTTTTGAGAGGTTTCAGGGTGGCTGATGTCCCTAGAGGTGCCACAGGGATTGTCCCCTTTCCCTGGTTCTGGGGAACTCTAGAAATAGACTGTGGTGGGCCTTGAGCTGCCAGGTCTCTGTCTGATGGGAAGCCTGTGGCTCCGGCTGCCTGGCAGGACTCAGGGGGCCCACGGGGTGGATCGGCAGGGGCCAGTGGCTCTCGGGTGTGGCTGGGTTTCTGCAGGTGCCAGGCTCCGTGTTGGCTTATCCATGTAGGCATAATGTCTCTCTCTGCTGGGGAGCAGGTGTGACCCTGATAAATCCTGACTGAGCCTCTGGTAATTAAAATTTGGAGGTCTCAGGTAGACAGAAAAAGCCTTGAAAAACAACTTGGGGCCTCAGCTTGGAAAGTTGATCCTGTGTGGCTCTCACAACCCACAGGTTTTATTTCTAGATATATTTGTAGCATAGAGGCATCTTAGAAAAAAACCTGAAGTGCCAGATGTCTACACATAATGGGATTCTAGTGAGGCTCAGAAATCAGCAAAATGATGTTTTATTTGGGGTATGGACTTGTGTGATAAAACCTCATTTTAAGCACAGCTGGGGTCAGAGAATGAAAAATACTCTTGAGCTTCTGATCGCTCGGGAAGGCGTGGGGCAGGAGACAGGACAAAGCAGCATCCTTGTCTCTGCAGCAGCCAGCAGGTGGAAACAAGCTAAACATCCCTCAGCACATAAGCAGATAAACAAAGGAGGATCGCTGGCCCGTAAAGGAAGGCATTTCTGACCCAGGCTACAACCTGGATGAAGCTTGAAGATGTGCTAAGTGAAATAAGCCAGGCACAAAGGGACAAATATCAGGTGATGCCACGTATGTGAAATATCTAGACTGGCACATTCTTCAAGACATAAACTAGGATAGAGGCTACCAGCAGCCAGAGGAGGGAGATTGGAAAATTATTGCTTCATGTATCCATAGCTTCAGTTTGAGGAAATGAAAATAGTGACCACACAAGGCTGTGATTTGTCTTAATGCCCCTGAACTGTACAGTGTGATGTGGTCAGAACGGTGAGTGTTACGTACGTGTTGAAAACATACAATGCCAGGGAGCGTTGGTCGTAGCTCTCGTCAGGTTCTGAGCATGCACAGCTTGTCCAGGGTGGGGTGTCATGGCGTGCAGGTGGCAGGCAGGGTCCCTGGTCCTTACACAGTGAACGCTGCCCGGTCTGCCTGTGTCCTGTGCGTGCCTCCAAGCCTCCCGGAGTGAACCGTGGAGCCATTAGTTGCCCTTTTCCCTGCAGGGGATTGTGGCTGGTGGCAGCCCAGCACCGGACAATGAGAAGAAGCTGTCTTCAGCTCATGTCCCCTGCTCCTTCCTAAGTCGTTGCCTCTTGGAGTACATGTGCAAGGGATCCGCAGCTCTTCAGGGTGTCAGTGTCCCTGCCCTGTACCCCGTAGGTGCGTATCGTGGTGTCCTTCCAGCCTAGGGCTGGGCAAAGGTTGCATGGCCAGAGGGGCCCAGGCTCCTTGACCAGACCGAATGCAGAGTATGGTGCACAGAGAAGGGCTCCGGGGAATGACGGGGACTCTGGCCCAGAAACATGGACAAGCAGATGCCTCACCATCAAGAAGTCGGTTCTCTGTGGAGAAGGCCCCTTCCTGCCAGACCAGCCACACTGGGCCCCTGGCTGCTGCACTGAGGTTTCGCATTAACAGAGGAAGGAGGGAGAAGGAGGAGGAGGGAGAAGGAAGGGAGGAGCTCGGGAAGCTCTCACACCTGAGCTGTGGAGTGGTTTTGGGCTTCGTGCCCCATGTGCCTTCTCCATGAAGGCGTTTGTGGCTGGTGTGGGGTAGGAGCTGCAGGATAAGGGTCTCCCTGGCCCTGGCAGCTGCTGCTCTGGGCACACTGCAGGAGCCCAAGGCAGCCCTGGGGTAGGAGGCTGGTCTTGAAGAGGTACTGAGAATCCAGCAGCTGGAAACCTCTGACATCTGTCAAAATAAAGCTGGCTTCTGAAGTTTGACTTCAGCATGACTGATGGAAAGTAGCCCTTTCCTCCTGGAGAGGGAGGCACCTCCATGCAGGTCCCTGGCCCTCTGCTGTCCCCTGGAGCTCTCCCACTTCCTTTCTTTAGAGGTGTCTGGGTGGACTGTGCCTGCGCCAGCCCTGCTGACTGGGCAGAGGCTGAGCTCTAACGCCAGCTGCGAGCAAGGCTGTTCTGGAAAGGCAGAGTCTTCCAAAAGGAGGATTCTGGTTCTGTAGATTAGAGGACCTGGATTCAGCCTTACGCCACCCATGGCCTTCTAAGGGGGCAGTGAGACCACTGCAGTCACCCGGGAGCCCCTGTACCTCCTTGCTCCCCTCAGCGGTCATCTGTTCTGTTCTTTCCCAGTTCAGCCATAAAGATCTCAGTTGCCTTGGTTCATCAGGAGTAGGGTACTTAGGTGGTTTTCATCAGTTTGAGTGTTGATTAAACTCATATTTGATGCGGCGACATACTCACATGCCATGCGCCTTTCAAATAGAGTGGCTTCAGTAGCGATGCAGCAGAAATGCGGCTATCTTGCTTTTCTCACCTCAGAGGACTTTTGTGAGCGAGGCCCACAGGCCCCAGGAAGATGCAGAAAAGGATAAGCGTGCCGGGAGGATGTGGGGGTGACTTGGGACTCCCACGACAGGCACTTCCAAAGGTGCCCATGGAGAGGCCTTGGCACACAGCTCTGTGCCCAGTGTTTACGGGCAGAGTGCCTGATGGGTAAGTGGACTTGTGCTTTGCCCGTGGCATGATGAATTTCCTTTCCTCCCGGGGAGAGGGTGTGGACATGGGCAGTTCCTGCTATCATGCCTGGCAGTGCACAAGACCCTGCATCCCCTTCCCCTGCACCACTGAAAGAGAAGAAAAGGTCTCATTTTAATCTGTGCAGCAGTTGCTGATGAGTTACCTTTTACCCTCTTTTAGAATAAACACAGAGTCTATGAGAGTCTGGTAAGTTGTCGAGGGTCACACAGCCATCGCGGAGCCAGAGTTCCAGCCAGGGTCTCGAGGACTCCAAAACCCTTCTTGTTTCCTTTCCATTCCCATCTTCTGGAGTCAAAAGTCTTTTCCCACACGAGATACGAGGCGCTGTTTACTCCTGAACCTGCCAGTACCAGCCAGCATTCTCCAGAGAAAAGGAATCCAATAATGAGGGGGGACGGAGCCTGCCAGAGACCCAGGGAAGAAAGGTAGTGTGAATCTGAAGGCAGGCTGCGGCCTGGCAGCATTTCCTCCTCTTTGTCCTCTTCTGGGCTTCTCCTGTTTGTTTGTTTTTTTTTGGTACTGGAGATGGAACTTGGGACCTTGTGCTTGTGAGGCAGGCGCCTGAACCTCTGAGCTAAATCCCCGGCCCTTCTGGGCTTCTCCTGATTCCAGGGGGCCCACCATGCCATGGAGACAAATCTGTGTATCAGAGACCACTGATTTAAGTGCGGCCCACAGCTGCGTGTCTTGAGTAATTGATGGGGTCTTCACAGAAACTTGTGTCATAATGCTTGAGCAAATGTCTGGGTATTGCACTGGGGCCACGTTTGTCAAACTGGAGGAACAGAGGAGCCGGCAGTGGGTACCTGGTGTGTGGGGAGTGAGACTCCGAGAGGGGGGACCCTCCAAGCCCTCTTCTGCAGCCTCTGAGCCACCTTCCGGTGGCTGGGGATGCCCAGCTACTGGGGTTGTATGCTTTCCATCCCATCTCTCCTGCTGCCCACCTGGGCCGTTTGAAGCCTCTTGGGATTTAGGAGCCCCGTGGTTTCCTCCCTTCTAGGGGAGAGGGCGGCTGGGAGGTGGTGAGCAGGGATTCGCCTGAGCTTCTGTGTGTTGATGGGGACAGGGAGCTTCCCTCTCCACACCATTGTGGAAATCACCTCTCTTTCCCATCTGCTCAGCCTTTTACAAAGGCCTCACGTGTGTTTTGATAAGCATGTGCACCTACAGGAGAAGAAATGATCAGCACGTGCAAATGGGTTCTGTGGACCTTCTGAGGGCGAAGTCAATTCCTGGCTGGCATGTGTCAGCCAGGAGTCTCCCCTGGCCTTCACTTCAGCCCTGAGACCTTTCCCCCAGGAGGCCACCTTGCCAAATCCCTGATGGTGGCTGCACACTGGTGGCTTTGCCAGCTCGAGGGCTTGGATGAAATTGAAATGCCTTTAGAAATCTTGCTCTGCTAGTGTCAGGGTAGAGATAATCAAGGCCATGAAGAAAGGGACATGCTTCCATGTCAACTTGAGGGCATATGTCTGACTCATTTGTTTATCCATTCATCACACAAACGTGTGTGTGTCTGTGGCACTGTGCGGGGTGGGGGGAGTGGGAATTCTCAGGTTACATGTCTGTTACAGGCTCGTGTTGTGTCCTGCCTGGGCTCGGAGAGGCTCACACACGTGTATGTAGGGTGCATGGCTGGGCCCCTTGTCTGGTCTGGGGCGAGAGGGGCATCCTAGCAGAGGAGCTGCTGAAGCCAGTATCTGAGGCCTCCTTGGTGCTGTCCAGGCCTGGTGGGTGGAGCAAACACATAGAAACCTTAAAGCAGGAAGTTTGGCGAATGTGAAGAATAGCAGCAGGCCAAGACCATGCACACAGCCAGCATGGGTACTTTGGTCTTCCAAGAGCTGGAAAGGCAAGTGCTTTCCTCTTTGGGTTCAGCCGTTAGACCTGTGGTTACCTTGCTGAGAAGGGCTATCAGATTTGGATGGTCAGGGTCTTCCAGCCTGGAGGTTGCTAGAGGTTAGTGGGTCATGCATTCAGTTTTGCAGCCAGCACTCGTAAAAGAATAGGGAAAGAGAGAGCATTGTCCACAGTAAGGTAAGTGTTGTTTCGCAAGACTTGTGTGTCTTGTGTACGTGTGTGTGCCTTCGGTTTCTGATATATGTAGTTCTTGTGGCTTGGAATCAGAAGTTGCATGTCAGAGCCGGTTCCTGAGTTGAGCTGTGGGAAGAACTCCCCTTAGGCACAGAACTGACTCTCCTGCCCATGCCTGGGGTCTCCCCTGGGACCACTGAATGCGTCTGCATGTGATTTCCAGACCCTGGTGAGCAGGGCTGGACCCTGTGCCCTTGCTGCTCAGCCCGAGGTCATACGTGTGCACATGGCTGTCTATGGGCACTGTGCCCCAATGTGCAAGGCCAGGCCTCCCTCAGCCTCCCCATCCCACGTGAGGGTCAGACCAGGGCCTGGATGATGCCAAAGAAGGTTGAGGTTGACTTCGGCGGAGCAGCTGACCCCTCAGGTCTCTTAGGAGAAAGAAGCTCCTGGCGAGCAGGTCAGGAAGCATTCCAGGGAGAAGACAGCGCACGTGCAAAGGCGTGGAGCCCCACTTGGGCGCTGTGGTGATTCTGGGCAGTGGACAGCAGAGTGAGGGCCCGGTGGAGGGGTGGGCAGGGCCAATGAGAAGCGGGTGTGACGTTAACCAGGGGCGACGATGTGCACTGCCCTTTGTCCTAGAAAGTTCACTCTGTGCCTAGTGGATTTGGAAAGGGCAGACTGGACTGGTAGAGACCAGTTTGAAGCTGTTCCAAGAGGAGGAGGATTTGGGTGCCAGTCCAGGGGCAGAGCCCGTCTGTTGTCCCCCTTGTGCAGACTTCGTAAGTGGATATCCCAGGTGCAGCGCCCTTTTCTCCTGGCTGCTCCCTGCTGGAGCCCGAGAGACACAGCAGAGACAGCGGTGAGGCCAGCAGCAGGTGCCAGGGGAGGGCATGCCGTTCAAAGTGCTTTCTCTTCCTTTGCAGTACAAACCTCGAGGGAACCTGGCTGGCTAGAGGGGACTCTGAACGGCAAGAGGGGTCTGATTCCACAGAATTACGTCAAGCTGCTGTAGCCCCGGGCCTCAGAGGGCCCCTGCTGACCCTGGCACCCACACCCCTGCCCGGGAGCGGCACTTCACACAGCACGGCCACGCTCGGGAATCACGGATCACCTTCGGCACTCCAGTCCTGGGGAAGGTGGAAGGCACTTGCCAAGCAGAACTGTGTCGATTGGTGGATGAGTCGACGAGTGTCAGGTTAACAGAATGGGTTTGTCCTTTGACAAGAATCGGGACCTGGGACTTTCGGTCGTTCGTCCTATAGAAGGAGAGGGAGGACAGCTGTCTGCCACCTCCACTGGCCGCCACAGCAGCAGACCCGCGGAGGATCCCTCTCCCCCTGCACCTGCCGCTGAGGTTTGAAAGGGAGCTGTCCTTCCTCCACCGGGCCGCAGGTGGCTGCTGGTGGGAGGGAATCGGTGTCAGCCTGGGGGAAGCAGAGAGTGCAGCCCTGCCCACGCCTGCCCCTTCCTGCAGGGCTGCCCTGGGCCCACACGCGCCCTGAGCACACCAGTGTATTTATAACAGGCTGCCCCCTGGTGCTCCTCACCTGTGTGTGCTTGCCCGGTGCCACCTTTTTACCCAAGACCCTCTCTGTAAATGCAATAAAGTGTAATTTACTGTTTGACTTCTGTGGTCTGATGTGGGGAAGGGATGCTGGAACTCATTCCCTCAGAAAGGATCTGCAACCTCGCAACTGTTGGAAAATCATTCTTGTCGGGTGGTGGCACACACGCACAGGTAGGGTGTGTTGATGGGGAGCCTTGCTCATTCTCAGGGGGACGCGTTCTGGGTGCCAGGGGCCGAGGACGTGGGAGCCTTTCCCCCAAAGGCAGGTGGCACAGTAGCAGGGCTGGGGTTGCTGGGGATGGCACTGTTAACTGTTGTGTCTGCTTGAGTAAGAAACGCCCATCTGGCTTAGCCAGTTCCGGATGTGGCTGAATGGTAGACACGCCCATCATGTGAGTGGCACCACCCAATAGGCTTTTACCCTGAATGGAATAAAAAGGCAAAGAAGGAAGCCCCGTGTGGTACTTTGCAGGAGCTCCAGTCTTCGCCATCACCTTTGGATGTCCCTTTCCAGCCTTCCAGCAGAGACCCTGCCGAATACAGACTGTAACGAGACTCTGCGGTGAGCTCCAGGTCTTCCACCTTCAACTGGCTCGTTCAGCTGTCCAGCTCACAGACGGTCCTTTTGCTCTCTTGCACACCTGACTCGGCAAGGCAGCCAGGAGTAATCAATCTGTTCCTCTAGTGAGCACTGACACAGGGTAGGAGCTGCATTTGTGCTGAAGGCTGGACCTCCTGTCCGGCTCCATCGGGCAAGTCTCTCCCACCTTACCCAGTGCATCCTGTGTCTTCCAGGCCTTGGCACCAATCCCCCTGGGCAGGGTCAGAAGCTGGCAGCTCATGATCCCAGTCCTTCCTGGAGGACCCATGGGCGCTTCATGCCTGAGGTTGCCCAGCGAGGGCAGGCCCTGCTCCAAGCTTCCTCCTGCTCCTCAGCCTTGACTCCAGGCACAGCCCAGCCAGCCTTGGAGCATGAAGCACTGTTTCAGTGGCCTCAGGAGACTGGAGCCGGCCGCACACCAGATGTTGCTGGGTGGGGAGTGGGTGATGTGTCACTCTTCCCTGGGAGAGCTTCCTGGACCTGTCAGACTTCTCCCTGGAGGATTTATTGAAAGAGGGATGTGTCTGTTGCCTCTTCCCCAGATAAACTGATTCACACGCTTGCTGTTTTGCTGGGTGACAGCACTGAAGTCACCTTATGTGGACCATGTAAGGGTTGCATTTGGAGCTGCAGGTTTAGTCTCCAGCCCATATTCCTATTGGAAGGTGGTGGAAACTTACGGGGTGGGGTCTTTTGGCTGGTTTAGTCATCAGTTGCCTTCAAAGGGAACTGTTGTACTGTTGTTTCTTCAACCTTCTGTGTCAGCCGCGAGTTAAATAGTATGCTCCCTGTCATGATGTGCTGTCAAAACAGGCAAATTGGTCATGGACTGAAACCTCCAAAACTGTGAGCCAAATAAACCTTTTGTCTTCGTAAGTTGATTTTCTCAAGTATTTTGTTACAGTTGCAAAAAGCTCACAAAGGAGGTAAGGATGGGAGAGGGACGTGCTTGTAGAAAAGTGCTTGCTGTGAATAAAAATAAGGACAGTTGTAGTGCAACACAATTTAAAATACTAGATCACAGGTTCCCTGGAAAGTTCTGAGGCTGCTGAGGAGCCCAGGACCACCCCACAGCAGCTGGCCTGGAGGCCGGTGTATGTGCTGACTTGGCTTTGGAGGCCGGAAGGCAGAACCTTGAGTGCCTCGTATTCTGAGCTGCCCTTTCGTGCTTCTCCCCCTCACCTAGGGCCTTAGAAGGGAAACGTGGCTTGTGAGAAGAGGTAGAGTATCTGCTATGGCTTATGTCTAACCCCTCCCCGCAAGCCTCATGCACTCGTGGATGGGGCTTTTGGGAGGTGACTGGATCATGGGTGTGTGACACTGGATTACTCCATTATGTGTTTATAGGGGTGATGCTGGGAGGTAAAGCCTGCTGGGAAGAGGTGGGTCACTGGGATTATGGCCTGAAAATAAATATGAATATGAATATACTCTCCTCCTCCCTTGATCCTGCCTGCCATGCCATGAGCTCTTTCATCTGCCATGACCCTCTACCATGCTAACTGTCTTGGAGCCTACTGACAATGGACTGAAACCTCTACAAACTGTGAGCTAAAATAAATGTTTCTCCTTTAAATTGTGGGTGTTGGGTATTGTGTCTCAGTCATGAGAAAGTAACCAAGACTGTCCCACTTTACAAAAACTCCAGAGGACAAGCGCACCTATGGGCAGTGGCCCCAGAGAGCAATGGCAGTGATATCTGGCAGTGTTCCTAATTGCTGTGTCCCTAGGGGCCATTAAACATGACATGCTGCACCAGGACTTGATTTATTTGCTTGTCCAAGAAAGATTCCCATTGTTCACACTGAGGTACATAACCCAAAGTGCTTTGCCACTGTTTGGTTAAGGTAGTACCACTAAGTCTGGCCATCTGACCTTGGGCAAGGTAAATTACCTCCATGTTACTGTGCATGCCGCCCCCACGAAAGCATCATACCTAGAGGTAGGGGTTGAAATGACCTAACAGCAGTAACCTGTCCAGTATGAGCTCAGTGGGAAAGGGTGGTCCCTTTATTTTACTGCCACACTGTGACTCTGTGTTCCTTAAGATGCCAGTCTGACAGTACTGCCATTCCAGAGTAGTGCAGTTGCAAAGGCTCCTTTGCCTAGAGCCCAGCAGACCTGCCCTGCTTTTACTTCGGAGGAAGAGGGTAGTGCCAGAGGAGAGCCAAGGCCGTTTGCTTGTGAGAACATGACCCTTGAGTACAGTGGGGCCCGGCTGGGCAAGGCCCAAAATATACTTAGTAATGGGATGAAGGGTGTTTGTTTTTCACTGCTGGACCGTCTTCCTTTCACCAGAAGAGAAGTGGGTCTGTGTTTACTGGATGAGCATGGATGACTCCAAGCCTCTGAAGAGGGTGTGCCCATGCATGGTGGACTCTGGCCTCCCGGCCCCACCCCTCCTGGGACCCGGTCTGGAGCCCATGTTCATGCAGAGGCCGGCATGGTGTCTTGGGTGAAAGACAGCACTCAGAATTTGTTTCTTGTTTGCAGCGGGGGATACAGGGCCTGCATTGCTGGTGTCACCCACAGGGGCGCCCCTGCATGCGTGAAGGGGATGTCAGGTAAGAAAAGAGCCAAAGAGACTGTGGGTGGCTGCAGCCTTCTTGGGTAACAGCAGGAGTGTGTGAATCTGGGGTGGGGTAGGGAAAGGAAGGGCTGTCTGCCAGTGATGAGTGCTTAACTCACTTTCTCCTTACGGTGACCGTGTGGACCAAGGGGAATAATCCCATTTTAGGGATGAGAAAACGGGCAAAGCACTTGCTCTAGGTCAGTAGTAGTGAAGTCCCCCTTTTCCTGCACCATCTGGTCTCGGAGGCCAGCAGAGACAGTGGCTATTACAGATGGCATCCACCACCCCATTCACACGTTGGTCTTCATCTCCAGTGTCAGAATGTGACTTCGTGTGGAAAACAGGTCATTCAGAGGTGACTGAATTGAGCACAGTAGGGTTGGGCCCTCTTCCACTATGACTGGTGTCATTTCCCAAGGGGGAAATTTGGATACAGAGGAAGACAGGCACAGAGGCAAGAGGATAGAGACACAGGAGGAGACCGCTGTCTCTCAGCTGAGTGAGGCCCTGGGTGGATCCTGTCTGCAGAGCCTCAGATGGAAGCCACCTGCCTATGCCTTGACACAGACTTCTAGCTCCGGAGCTGTGAAAAGGTAACTTTCTGTAGCTCAAGGTGCCCAGTTTGCTGTACTTCGTTAAAACAGCTCTAGGAAACCAATACCATGGGTAAAAGTGCATGTTTTGAATTACACTCAACCTACTTTGAAATCCGGTGTTCAGTGTTTTTAACCTCAGTGACCTCGGATGAATTACTTGGCCTATACCAGCCTCTTGGGACAGCATGATAATTGGGGAACATCAAGTGCTTGGGGAATGCATGGCAAAAAAGAGTTCAGCAAAGAGGTGAGCCCGGTATGGTGGTGGGGGATCATCTGGCTGTGTCCTATTGCTAAACCATGGTTATGGTTTAGATCGTCAGTGCCCCCTCCCCACAAAGGTCCATGTACTGAAAGCTGACAACTCAGCTTATTCTTGTAAAGCATTTATGTCTGGCCAGGAGTATCTTAGTCTACTGCTTAGAACAATATATTGGAGAGCACTTGTCTATTTGAAGATTAACTTGATTGATTGTTGATTATCTAATGAAAGACCTGCACTTTGGACTTGAGTCATGACTATGAATGGGATACATCTAGAAGGCTCAGTGCCATGAGTTAGTATCTGAATTTCTTCCTTGGAGAGTTTAGCAGCTTTGGAAATGCTGAGAGGCCAAGTGGCAGGAGCACTCTCAGACACAGATGGGGCAGGGCTGGCCCAGGGCAGGAAGATCTTTTTAGATCCACAGAAGTGAGTTTTTCAGACAAGGGGAAATGGAAGCATCCATTCTACTTAAGAATATCTGAGTAAGTGCTACTGGCAGACTGATTTAATGATGCCAACCTTTCATACTTCTCTGGTTCCATGTTCTTGTATAAAGAGCTCTTCCCCTGTTGACTGTGGGCTTGACCTTGTAGCTTGCTTTGGGCAATGAGACAGAAGCAAACCTGATACAACCAAAGCTTTGCAGCTTTTCACCTTCATTTTTAGAGTGCTGTCTCTGCCAGGCTCGCCTGCTGGAGGACCGAGACTACACGGTCTAAAGCTCTCATAGCCTAGATGGCTGCAGGTTGACCACATGTGTGAACAAGCCCAGCTCGCCTGAGCCTGGCCCTTACCAAAACTCCCTGGGCCAACTTAGAAACTTATGAGAAATGAGAAATGCTGGTTGGCTGATAACTAAATTCTAGGGTGGTGGTTATGCATTTTGCTATGGGCAGTCTTGGCCCATGCTGAATATTGAGATGGTGTCTTAATCCTCTCTCCCCCAACGTTGTTTGGGAATCTACTGTTTGATTTCCATGAAGAGCGCTGCACTAGCAGCTAGATGACTTGAAAGTGCCAGAGGTATAGAAATCACATCATTTGAATCTGTGTATTCAGTACTTGTGTTTATCAAAAAGTATGTTAATTCAGATTTCTACATAAAGGGACAATGTTTCCTATTTGCTTAGGGGACATTCAACATACAGAAGCAAACAAAGCCCTCAGTATATGTGCAAGACTAGGCATGGCTTCAACCGTACTGTTGTGTAGTAGCTGATAGAGCCGGTTCTCAGCTAATGATTCCCAAATGTGCAGCTGAGTTCTTTGGCCCTGAGGCTGCTTTTAAAAATTCTGAGTGAAATAAAGGCATCCTTGACCCAAGAATAAGCCTACTCACCTCAAAAAGGGCACCCACTTTAAGGGTGCAGCCATGCTTCTTAGAAGGTCACATTTCTTAATTATTAAATATAAATTTCCTCCATTTAGAGGTGCTTTATGAAAAATACTGTGCACACAGCTATTTTCTTGTGCTGTGTTCAGTGGCTGCACTGTGTTCATGATTACTGTATTAAAGCACAGTCAAATTGATTAGTTTTCTTTTTGAAACCAAGTAGACCCAACAGTCAGTGTTTAAATGACACATTAGAAATGAACTTGAATTTATCTTGTGGGAAATAAATGTTTTCTGTTTTAAAATGAGCTGGTAATTGCTTTCTGCTGTTGTGTGGTCCTGGTTAATGAGTGGACTCAGGGCGAGAGACTGAGGAGGAGTGTGCCAAACATCAGGGCCAGTGAGGAGCTGAGCTTCGATAGCCCAAGGAAACTGCTGGTGAGAGACACCAGGAGGAGGAAGAGGAGGAGCAGGAGGAGGAGGAACTTTGGAATCAGGACATTGCTGGTTCACTCAGGTGAGTCTCAGAAGTCTACAGAATGAGTTTTTCTGTGACTGTGAAGTTATACGAAACAGTGCATATACAGTAGTTACGGGGTATGTTAGTGCACCAGTGTTAGCAATAACAAACATGGTATCTCATCAGTCCCCAGAGTAAACCTGCCACTCACATAGAGCTCCTCTGAGCAAGGGACAGGATGCCTGTTGTTCCTGCTTGGCTGGAAATAGCACAGATAATCAGAATTTGGACTGGCACAAAGTCTAGCTGTACCTATAGACACTTAAATGAACCATTTCCCAAACAACGGGTGATTAAAGTAAAGGATTTATTGTAATCTGCTTACAGTCCTTTGCAAAGACAGACATGTTTTTGCATAAAGATATAAACTGCTTCATTTTAAACTAATTTAGTGTTTAATTATATGAAGAAGTTTTGGTGAATTATGAATTGTACCAAACCAAGATTCTTAAGAGCAATATGGTACAAAAATAAGAGCAGACAGACAATTTGGACTGGGACAGGCATTCAACAGTGAATTTAGAGTATGGCTTTGCTGTTTAATCAAGCAAAGTTACCTGGAGACACACAAAGCGCCAGTAACTTTGTTAATACAAAAAGCTGATGCAGACTGTTTCATCCCAAACCTGATAAAGTTGAAATTCTGGCTTCATAAAAAGTTGTCTGAACTAAAAGCTGCTTTTACTACCATTTCTTTTCCAGAAACTCCCAGTCTGCATGCTGTGTATTTATCACCTTTAGTGTGTGGCTTTCATATTGCTGTGCATGTGAGTTGACTGCATTGAAAGATCTGCCTAGAAATTAAACTCTTGAAATTGCGGATTTTGTAAGGAAAAGTCTTCCTTCTGAGGGCTGCTTCCACAGGTTTCCCCTTGCATAAGGCAGGTGTCTTTTAAAAGACAAGGTGGGTAATGTTGCCTGCATGGTGAACCCTGGAGAGGTGCTGATCTGATCTTTCCTTCTCCCAGCCTCAGTTTGAGCTACAGCTGTTAGGTTTTGGAAAATAATGAGATTTCACTGAGTATGTGATGGTTACCATCACTACTTTTAAAGGATTAATTTGGCCTCTATTCAGAGTAGTTTAGTGCAATCACATTGTTAGTTTCTCCAAAGAGGGAGAGAGAGAGAGATGTGATTTAGGGCAAGAGAAAAGCCATAAATTGTATCAGTGCCAAACAGATTAATGAATTAAAAATTTTAGTGCCACTGTCTTGCTTATATGATCTGTAGTGTTTTTTTTCTCCAAAACTGTTTATGTATAAAATTTATTTTTAAAACCTACCTTTAAAAAATCTAAAAACCTTCTAATGATCTTCCGGTCTCCACACCACTGTGATAGACCTTTGCCAAGATGGATTGTCCCAGTACATCCTGCCACGATCTACGTGTTCCCGAGACCAATTCCAGGAGTGCCAGATGCTTTCCGGGAGCAGGAATGAGCCCCTGATTTCGGACAGACGTGCACAGTGTCTGGAACTCCCCGCCCCACGGGTGACATTGGCTTTTTTGAAAAGGGCGGAGAATAGTGCTCTCTGAGCGGAGTTTCTAGCCACCGCCTCCAGGAGCTGATGCTGCTGCTTGTGGGAAAGGGGAAAGAGGCAGCTTTCCGGGAGCTGAGCCCTGCCGGGACCTTCTGTCCCCGGAGTGCCATCAGAAACACCTGCAAGGAGCTGCCCACACCTCCATATGTCATCCCCCGATGGAAGCAGGATAAAGCGGATGAAGCAGAAGCTGGAAAAAAGTGCTCGAGTCTCACAAACACCCCAACTGGGAGACCAGGAACAAAACAAAAAGTACAGAAAAAGTAGAAAGGCTTAAAGACAACCGAGGAGGTCGAAGTGTGGTTATTTACAACAGAGACTGTAAAATGGTAAATTAGATACGAAGCTAAAAAAGGCACAGCGTTCCCTTTCTTAAATACACTGTAAACGGTTCATTATGCATGCAGAACATTTCACTTTACAAAAGAAAATTTTTACCTTGTTTAGACAAAGATAGTACTTAAATAGTCTCCAGTAAAATAGAATTCTTTCAAAAATACTTTCCCATTCATCCTATTAACCATTAAATTTTTTTTGTATGTGTCTCATTTACAAAAGTTCCTTACACCTTATTTCAGGTCCTTCACGATTTATACATACAGTAATGTACAGCACAGCAAAAGACTGCAAAAAATTATTTGTAAAGCCAACACAATAGGTACTAGAAATTGAAACCAAGGCATTTGTTTTAACATCTTATCCATTCTAATTAAATAATAAATGGATGCTAACAAGTGTGTATACCAGAGAGGGCCGCTATTCCAAGCCACGTATTCTGTTATTACACAACAGGAATCTGTATATATTTTTTCTTTTTTGTTTTTTAAATAACAAAAGAATTTTAATGCCCCGTATTGACTATACGTTTTTATGTGCAAACCACAGGTAAGCTTTAAAAAGTTTGTTAGTCCTTGAACCCTTTTAAAACAAGCGAACGATACTGGAAACTACATGGCATAGTTAAAACTTCCATCTGTTAAAATATCAAAATCAGAAAGTTATTGACTAGATATGGCTTTTCATCCAGAGGAACATGTTTCTAAGCGCTGGGACTGGAGAGGGAAGAGTCCTTTAGGCTGCTCCGATCTTGCCAAATCCATGTCAAATGGCTTTCCCAGCTCCAAACCCTCGATGTGATTTTAAGCTTGAGAGACTGCTGACAAGTGGTGAATCAACCATGATTTCTCGAGTCCTTTGTGGGTGTGGAATAACACGGGGAAACTTAAGGCAAAGTTCTTCTGGTAAGACGTCTCCCATCACTTCCTGTGAAAGTAAAGGGCCTTGGCATTGCCGGATTCTACCTTTGGCAGCTGGTCACTGATGATCTCCACCAGCATTGCAGGGAACTCCACTTTCAGGGCCTGGGACTCTCGGAAAGTGTAGAAGCAAAACTCCAGCAAGTCACTCACCAGCTGCAACACACAGACACGGGACATGGCGTGAGGGCCACACTTCCATCCTCTAGTGGACTGAAACCTCCAAAATGGTCAGCCACGAGCAACCTTTCCTTTTTATAAATTGCTCATCTCAGGTATTTGTGACAGTAACACACCCCAAATTGGTCACTTCCTATTCTATCACAACAAACAATATGAATGTTGCCTGTCATAAAGCAAGTCTGTAGTCTTAATAGAGTGATTTTGGTAAAACTGAGCTTGTAATTTACCCCTCATGATTAAAAAAAAACAATTAGGATGCTTCAGTAGAGCCAAACAGTAAATAACTGTGAGGCAAGTACCTTCAATGTAATCCAGGAACCAACAACAATCTCATCAGGGAAAACGCAGCGCTTCTGTCTATGCCTGTGTTCTGTTCTCAGCCTACAGAGTGTACTCAGCAGGGCCCCAGAGAAAAATGCCCATGTTGTGTCCTCCTCCACCAAGAACAAAGATGCAGGGAGCAATCCAGAGAATCTCCCTCTCTGGGGTCCTGTGAAGGGTCTGGACAGCTGCCCGCCAGGTGGCCCTGCCTTTGCACTCTGGACCTGGACTCCTGAGAGGCTCAGCTCCGTGAGGTCCAGGCCCTAAGAATCATTTCGTATCAGGCCATTCTTAGCTCAGCCTACTGAGGTCCTGCCCACCGACCCTCAGTCCAGGGAAATGACTTGGGCGACCTCTCTGAGCTCAGCAACTGGAGCCCAGTCAGAGTCAACCATGTGGCGATACTGGACCCCACACACTGCCCAGAGCTTTCAGGTTGTCCACCCCACTGCATCCCAGCTGGCAGTTCCATGATTCCTGCAGTGTGAGTCACTGAGACACTTGTTAATGCCACTAGTGCTGGTTATGACTGAAGAAGCTTCATCAACACTACACGAAAGCACCCCTGGATCCAAACCAACACAGTGTATCCAATCAGCACCCTTGGACATACTGCCAGGAGAAAAGTTTTAACCATGAAAGCCAACCTGTGAAATTGGTAACAGTCCACTGACCCACAGATCCAGAAATTCCAATATAGGAACACAAGAGTCATGATAAAACAGGGTAAGTTGATAATGCTGAAGGAACAAAAATTTCCAGCAATAGACCCCAAGAAAAGGAAATTGGTGAACTGCACAACACAGAATTCAAGTGCTTTTAAGGAAATGAGATATAAAACAATATAGGCAGACAATTCAGTACAGTCTGGTAATAGACAGGAAGATCTTATGTTTATGCCCAGGCAAAAGGACCAGTATGTAGAATATATATATAAAAAAAAATTAGATCCCCCCAATGAAAAACCAATCAAAATGGGCAACTGAAATGAACAGACACTGCTCAGAAGAAGTACAAGTGACTAATAAACACATGAGAAATGCAAATTAAAACTGGTGAGATTCCATCTTCTGAAAGAATGGCTATTGTCAAGAAATCAAGTAATCAGTGCTGTTGAGGCTTCAAGGAAAAAGAACAGTTCAATGTTTTGGGGAATGTAAGCTAATACATTCAGTATGGAGATTCCTTAAAAAAAAAAAAAGAAATTCCATTCAACCTAACTATTTCCTTCTAGGAATCTTCCCAAAACAGTTAAAGTTATCATATTACAGTGAGACATGCACACCCATCATTATAGTAGCACAATTTATAATAGCTAAATCTTGGAAACAGCCTATATGTCCATCAATGAATGAATGAATAAAGAAAATGTATTTATTTATACCCAATGCCTTAAATATAAATCTAATGCATATTTAGATAAATAGATGCAACTTAAGACTATAATGTTAAGTGAAATAAATTAGACACACAAGTTTATATGTTGCATGGTCTCTCATATGAAAAACCCAAAATCTCAAGAGCAAAATAAAGGATAGGTAATGGGTAGGAGAGAGAGATTTTTTTTAATGGAAAATACAGTATTTTATTAAGTTTTACTTAGGAAGTAGAACTTTTACTTTATTCCAACATTTTCTTCAGAGGTAGACTTTGTTTTTATTTCAATGAGTTCTTCTACTCAAGCTAGAACACTTTCAATCAAATCACATGTGAAAAGAGCTGAATGTAGGACCTTAAGCTGCACTTCAGGAGGCATATTGGGGATCTCTTCTCTACCTATTGTTACAGAACAAAGGTCCTTAGGGTTTTGACTACTTGGTTATATTCTTGGCTATTTTTAATTTCTGCTTCATAGTGTGCTTCTGACATATTAAGTCCTGTATGAAGTGGCTTTAAGAAATTATTCTCAATCTTTCCAAGTTCTATCCATAATCCAGTTTGATTGTCATTTTCATTATCTTTGATAACCAAATACCTCAATACATTTAATGCAGCCATAATCCTATCTGAGTTTTGTAGTAAATCTGTTTCAACACCCTCTGGGAGAAACAGCTCCAAATCTAAAAGAGAAATCAGCTGTGGTCCTGTAAACCATTTGTTAGGTGTTTTCTTAAATGACATCAATTTGATTTTTGATATTTTAAATAACAAAGGCCTCCACACCTGAGTGATTACTTGTATTCAACAAGCACCTAAATAATGTATATTTGCCTTGTGAATCCAACAACTTAATATACAACGGAAGCACGGCTAAACCTTTTTTTCTCAATGTCTCAACTGGGCAAAGTGTCATTACTTTGACTAAGCTCTGAGGTACAGTAAGGAAATTCTTGATTTCTAAGAACTGGTAAAGTAGACTGTTATCTTCTATTCTCAATAAACCATTCTTCAGTAGTTCCAATTCTTTGGACAAAACAGACTCTTCTGTTCCTTTGCAAAAAGACTTCAGTATGCCCCATATTAAACTGCAAAATGTATGAAGGGCTTAAAACCACTGGCAGCTGATCAATTTTGATGCCCTGAACAAATACTAGATATGCCAGAACAAATACTAGATATGCCAGAGAGGCCATAGAGTCTGCTAATTGTTTGTCTTCTTCTTCCTCAAATTCAAGGTAATTCCATATCCTCTTTTCCCTTCCATGATTAAAAATAATTTTTGGAAAAGGGTATCTAATTGCTGATAAAAAAAACCCTATTATTTCAGATGCAAAGCATCTTAAGAGATTATTTCCTGCTTCTTCAGATTGTTCAAGGAATTGTGCTGTCAGCAAAGGGTATTTCAAGCTTTTAAAACAAAATTTCAGTAATTCATCCTTTAATTTTTTGTTTTCATTTTCCTTGTTTTCTTTATCATCAATGACTTCTTCCACAAAAGGTTTACTGAACTCTATTAAGGCCTTGCAACACTGACAAAGGCCATAGTCATCTGCTTGTATTTGATCTTTTGAGTAAGGAACAGGAAGAAGAGACAGTTGACTCCAAAGGATAGATAACGGTAATCCAACTGAACATGCCTTGTTGTTAGGAAGTTTCTGAATCACTGTTTGGGATATCTGTTTTCCAGAGGGCTCTTCAATTAGTTCGAGCAAACCCAACAATAATTCCTTTGGATTACATAACTTTACCAGTAAATCAGGAACTAGAAAATATTTTTTTCTTTTATCATTTTCTTTATCATTCCTTAAAAGGCACTGAACAACAGGGCCAACAAGGTTCCAGCCCATGGTTTTGATGACTGTATTCTTTTCATTTTGAATAATTTCTAATAACTGAACTATGTGGCCTTCTTCTATGCATTTTTGGCCTGCTAACTGAAATAGGCCAAAATCTTCCTCTTTAAAGTCATGCTCTTCTAAGATTTGACATTTCTTTATTATGGACTGGAGTTCTTCCACAGCCATTCCTAATTATTTTTCCAAGTTTTGATTCTGAAACACCTAGCGCGCTGGAGAGCTGCATCCAGGGGAAGCCATTTCTACCGATTCCTGCAGGAGGCCTTGTCGACCCTCAGCACCTCTCTCACTGCCAACCGTGGGTGGAGATGGCCCCTGACTTGACGCCTACTTTCCCGCCAGACCTCGCGGCCCTCTGAGAGATCTTTTTCAGTGGGGAAAGGCAACAGGAGATGGAGGGGGAGGAAAGGAAGGGAAATAGCATTAAAGAGAATTGAAGAAAATGGAAACTGAGCTTTTTTCAAGTTGGAAGGGGATCAAGAGTTGGAGTAGGGAAGGCTGGCACAATGAATTAAGATATGTACACGAACAAATTCCCCATGATGAAGTCTCAAAAGGGGGCAGGGAATAAAGCCCAATATAAATAGCAAGTTTTTAAAAGAATTAGGTAATTCATGAAATAAGAAATTTAGCAAAGAGCCACAAAAATTATGGAGCTAAAGAACTCCATAAATGAAATTAAAAATACGTGTGAGAGTCTGAACAACAGAACTGACCAGGCAGAAGAAAAAATTGCAGAGCTTGAAGATGAGTTTTGTAATATCCCAGCTGTACTTTTTAAAAACGTAGAGTCTTCAAGACTTACGAGATATGATTAAACCAGCAAGCTTTCAGATTATTGGTTCCAGAAGGAGAAGATAGGAAAAGGCATAAAAATATGCTTTTTGAGAAAGGGTCCCACTGTGTAGCACAGGCTGACCTCAAACTTATGGCAATCTTCCTGCCCCAGCCTCCTGAGTGCTGGGATTACAGGCATGTGCCATTATGCCCAGTGATATAACTATTGACTTGAAAACTTTCTAAGTCTGGAAGAAGATACAGACATACCTCAAAGAACCCCTGCCAAAAAAAATATGCATGTGAACAAGGAGGAGAGGTGGGATATGGCAGAATAGAAATGCCCAGGACTTACTTCTCCACAAAGAAAAACCAGAGTAACAAGGGTATTGCTCCGTTTTGAGGTGAGTGAATGAGGGAGAACACTGGAAATTAATAACAGAGACTGGACAACAGTAAAGGAAGAGAAACAAAATACCCTAATATCTTGGCATCTCAGCTCCACAGCCAGGAAAGGGGGAGTGTCCCCTTTGTAGGGGTAAGGGTCCTGGCAATTCTACTTGGAACTTTCACAACCCTCAGGAAACCTGAAATCTCCATGGTAGTCCTGCTTTGGAAAAGGTTCTCCCATCATCTCACAGGAAACACTCAGGGTGCTATAGCCAGGAGCCATCTTGAGAAGGAACTGCTGGCCGAGTCTGGGCAGCTCGGGGGGTCAGAAAGCCCTGTGTGTACTCCTCTCTGGGACCCTATGGTCATTTCCCAGCACTCCATGGTATGGGTGAGCAGAGCTGCCTCAGGAACTCAGCTCAGCAGAGTAACCGTGACCTATGTCCACTTGGTGCTCTCAACTGTAGGTCAAGGATGGCGAACCTTTTCAAGCTTTCAATGATAAAAACAGCCTGCTGTAGCATTCATGCCCTAGGTTGACCACAGCTGTGGTAGGTTATGTGTATTGCCATAGAGGAGAACCGATGGCCCACACTCAGGAACCAGGAGATCAGGGTGTTTGCCCTTTGAGACAAATGGTATGGCCAGGCATGTGTGGACTCTGAGCAGGACTGAAAGCAGGCACCCATGTGTACAGGCAGGAAAGGCATACCATGGATCCCAATGGCCTTGCCCACATGGGCATGCGTAGGGGGCCTTCAGCAGCTCTGGCTCTAGCTGTCACCCTTCCTCGTGAGTACATGGCATTACCAGGGGTGCAGCTTTGCCCAGGTGGGGCCATGGTTCTGTTCCTGGGTGGGCACTGTTATCAAAGTGGCAGAGAGGAATGCCAAGGTTCCTCCTGTCATGTCTTCTCTCTATGCAGTGTCTGGACTCCCACCCCTGACTAGTCAGAGTCCAGTGCTTCAGCCTGCTCACAGTGACTGGCACTGCCAATGCCAAGGGCACTTGCTAGTTACAGAGCCAGAATCAGTAATGCCTGAGGAAAACGCTCTTCACTTTACAGGGGCCACCACTCCCAACGAAGGAGTATCCACACAGTGAATATTCCATACCCGCTGCTGACTACACCATACCTGCTGGAACCACTGTTGCACAGCGTACAGAGACAGTAGATTACCTACTGCAACATGTATGCACTGTGCCCAAGGGCATTAATCACAGCCCATAAGGAGACTACACTGCCTATCTGAAATCAAGGCCAGCATTGCATAATGAACACCCAGGACATAATTCCAGGAGAAAGACTCTTAAGAAAGCCACCCCACAAAAGAGATAGCTGATTCACCAGATGTACAAATCTCAATGTAAGAACACAAGAAATATGGAAAAAAGGTAATGTGATACCGCCACAAGAACGTCTTTCTAGCAACAGATTCCGATGAAACACCTGAGAAAAATTTTAAAAAATGATTATTAAAAAGCTTAGTGATATCCAAGAGAATATAGATAAAAGATTAAAAGATGGAAGACAAGGATATGAATGAGGAATTCAGCAAAGGGACAAATTTTGAAAAGAACCAGACAGGAACTTTGGAAATGAACTGCTCTGTAAATCAAATTAAAAATACAGCTGAATCCGCCTGCTGCGCAAGCGCAAGGACCCAAGTTCGATCCCCGGTACCAAAAACAAAAAACCAAAAATACAGCTGAAAGCCTCCACAGCAGACTAGATCAAGCCAAATAAAGAATATCTGAATTTGAAAACAGATCTGTTGAAATATCCCAGCCAGAACCACAGCCTCCACCTCAATTCAAGACTTACAGCACATCATTAAGTGAACAGACACCCACATTTGAAAAACACCTTTCATGCATGAGTTTACCAGGGCATGTTGCAATCAAACTGCCAAAAGGATAAGAGAAACAAGTTGCATTTAAGGATACCTCTATTAGACTAACCAAAGATTTGCAGCAGAAGCCCTGCAGGCAAATAGGAAATGGATTGACACATTTCAAGCCCTGAAAGAAAATAACTGCCAATCAAGATTACTATATAAAACTTTCTAAGACAAAAACTGAGGGAATTCATAATCACCTGACTAGCCTTTCAAAACATGATTAAGGCACTCCTACATCTAAAAGTGAGGGAAAGATTATGAATCCCAGTAGAAGAGTAGATATACAAGAGATAAATAGAAAAGAATCTAACATACAGTAAATACAGTAAATCAAAATCACAAAGATGTATAAAGAACAGAAAATATACAAAACAACTAGAAGAAAATCAAAATGACAGCAATTAAGTCCTCATATATCAATAACCCTGAATGTAAAAGGACTAAATTATCTAATTACAATTTAAGAGCTGCCTAAATGGATTAAAAGACTCAGAATAAAGCACTACAAGAATCTTCTTTTACAAAACTCACACAAACTGAAAGGATAGAAAATGATACTTGAAGCATCTGGAATTGTAAAATGAGCAAGAATGGCTAAATTTATTTCAAACAAAATAGACTTTAAAACAAAAACTGTAAGAAAGAAATCACTGTATTATAATGAAAGTGCCAATACAACAAGATAAGAGTTACAGAAAATCTATGCATTTAATGATGGAGCACTCAACTTTATAAAACAAACATTATTAAACAGGGAAAGACAGGTTCCCATACAACAATAATGGAAGATCTTAACATCCTCTTACCACCAATGAACAGATATAATCCAGACTCCCCCAAAATCTGTATTTAACTGTGATGATTCTTATAGATCAAATGGACTTTACAGACATGTATAGAATATCCCTTGTAAAAGCTGAAGAATACACATTCTTTGTATCAATGCATGTAACTCTGTCTACCATATGCCATACATTAGGCCACAAAATTAGTCTTAAATTAAAAAATTTGAAATTATATTCTATATCTTTTTTGATCACAAGGAACATTTTAGAAAGGACATAGAATGCACAGAGACTGAAAGCATACTTTTGAGAAAAAGTGGGTTACTGAGGAAGTCTGAAAAGGGAAATTTAAAAATTTCTCAAAGGAAAATGAACACATATCAAAACTTGTATGAAGCCAAAGCAGTACATTATTAACAGGGAACTTTACAATAATAAATGCCAATATCAAAAACAAAGATTTCAGATAACCCTTTATACATCTCAAGAATTTAGAAAAGCAAGAACAACTAAACCTAAAATTAGTAGAAGGAAAATAAGAATGACAGCAGAAAAGATCAACACAACAGGGGTGGTTATTTGAAAAGAAAAAACTGACAAGCCTTTAGACTAAGTCACTTTCCTGTCACTATGACACAGTAGCTGATGCCCACAACTTAAAGGAAGAAAGGTTAATTTTGGCTCACAGTTTCAGCCATGGTTTGGCAGACTCTAAGGTAAAACAGATGGCATAGGGGTGTGGTGAATGAAAAGGATACTCAACCCATAGTGGCTAGGAAGCAGACTGAAAGGAGAGGTTGGGGACAAGAATTCATCTTTCCAGGCCATGCCCCAGGTCTTGCCTCCTACAACACACTTAGTACAGTGCCCCATGACCCGGTCACCTTCCAAAAGCCCCACTTCTGAGCACATGAGACTTCTGTGGGACATTCTAGATCTAACCCAAGAAATCAAATCAGAGGTGACAAGATACTAGAATCACGACCACATCAGCACAGAGGGTCATTAGAGGTTAGTAGAGAAAACTATATGCTAATAGGAGAACCTAGAAGAAAGGGATAAATTTATGGACATGTTACTTTCCAGAACTGAACTGTGAGGACATTAAAAAACCTAAACAGGGGCCTGGGATTTAGCTCTGTGATTCTGCCGCCTGCCTCGCAAGATCCTGAGTTTGATCCCCCGGTCCCCCCCCCCCCCAAAACGTAAACAGACTAATCAACACTCGTAAGACTGAATGAGGAATACAAAGTCTCCCAGTTAAGAAAAGCTCAGGACTGAATTTTATCAAACTTTTAAAGAAGAAATAACACCAGTTATTCTCAAGTGATTGCACAGAATTGAAAAGGACAGAGCTCCTCTACCTTCATTCTGCCAGAACAGAAATGCCCCAATACTGAAACCAGACAAGGATGCAACAACAAATCTCATAGACCAAAATGCCCCAACATAAATGCAGAAATTCTCAATCCAATACTAGGAAATCAGAAAAGATCCTTCACGATGATCACATGGCTTTCATCTCGATAAGCAAAGATGGTCTAACACAGGCTAATCAATAAAGGTAATATATCAGCAGAATGAAGAATATAAGTCCTAATCAACTCAAAAGATACAGAAAAATCATTTGATAAAATTCATCATAAACTTTGTTAATTATGAAATAGGACAGCATCTTAACATAGTAAAGGTGCTATATGATAAACCTGCAGCCAACAATATTAAATGGGGAAAAGCTGAAAGCATTCCAAGATCAGGAATAAGACAAGAGTGGCTGCTCTTACCACTTTTTCAGTATAGTACTAGAAGTTTTAGGCAGCAGTTAGGCAAAAGAACTAAATAAGGATGAAGTAAAATTACCCATGTTTGCAGGTGATATGATTCTGTATGTGCAGAGGCACTCCACCAAAAGACTATCTGAACTGAAAAATGAGCAGAGTAGCAGTTTGCAAAACCAACCTAAGACAATCCATAGCTTTTCTATAGGTCAATGAATTTGTTCAGAAATTATGAAAGCATTTCCATTCATAATTGTTACCAAATTTTTTTTTTTTTTAGAAAAACTGAGTGAAGGAAGTAAAGGACCTCTACAATGAAAATTACAAAATACAATTTAAAAAAAGTGAAAGAGGCACAGAGAAAAAATGAAAAATATTCCCATTTCAGAACTAGAAGAATACTGTAAAAATGTTCATATTACCCAATGATATCCACAGAATGCTAACGACATTCCTCACAGAACTAGAAAACCATTCTAAAACATATAGGGAAACACAAAAGACCCAGAATAACCAATGCATTCTTGAGCAAAAAGAACCAAGCTGACATATCCAAATTCCAATTCACAGTCCAGTCCCACAGTAATCAAAACGGCATGGTATTGGCATAAAAACAGACATACAAATCAATGGGCCAGAGTAGAGATCCCAGAAATAAACCCACATGTCTACAACCAACTAATTCTCAACAAGGAGCCAAACCTTGCACTGGATTGTTCCTCTTCAATAAATGATGCTGGGAAAACTATATCCACAGGCAGATGACTAAAATTTGTCTCTTATTCTGTACAGAAATCAACTCAGCATGGATTAAGACCTCAGAATAAGCTGCCAAACTGTGAAATTACTAGAAGAAAATATAGGGTAAACACTTCAAGACTGATACAGGCAATGATTTTCAGAATATGACCCCACAAGTATAGGAACCAAATGCAAATGAAAAGTCGGATTACATCAAACTAAAAAGCTGTACAGCAAAGGAAACAATCCGTAGAGGGACAAGACAACCTACAGAAAGAGAGAAATTATTTACCAAGTATTCATCTGACAGATGATTAATATCCAGGCTACAGAATGAATTAATCTCAACCACAGAAAAGCAATCCATTTTAAAAGTGGGCAAAAGTTTGAAATTTAAAAGAAGTACAAATGGCAAAAAATACATGAAAAATGTTCATCATCATTAGCCATCAAGGAAATGCAAATAAAAACTAAAAATACCATCTCACTCCAGTCAGAATGCTATTATCAGCACATAAAAAAGTAACTCTCATACACTATTGATGGGAATGTAAATTAGTACACCCATTATGGAAGTTCCTCACAAAACTAAAAATAGATCTACCAAATGGTCCAGCTGTCCCACTTCTAGGTATGGATCCCCCCAAAAAATGAAGTCAGCATACGAGAGATGCACACCCATGTTCACTGCAGCACTGTTCACTAGCTAAGATATGGAATCAATTTAGGTACCCACCAATGGATGAATGGATAATGAAAACATGGAATACATACACAATAACATTATCCACCCATAAACAATTGAACCTTGTCATGTGTAGCACAATGGATGGAACTGAAGGACATCATCTGAAGTTAAATAAACCAGAAAGATAAATACTGCATGTTCTCTCTCACATGTAGAACCTAAAAATAATTGGGTAGAACAGTGATTACTAGAGATTAGGAAGGGTGTGTGAGTGGATGTGAGAGAAGATAGTTGATCAATGCATGCTATGTGTATGCATTTACTGAAGTATTGCATGAGTCCCGTTAATATGCACAATACATGCTAATAGTACAGGATGAAGGATTACAAAAAGAGCAAGAGAAAAGTATAGTCACACATAAGGCAATCCCATATGAAACCTTGCAGGTCAGGTGAAAATGAAATGACTGTCATCAAAGTCCTGAAAGAAAACAAGTACCAATGAAAGATATTATATATTCTCAGGAAATGAAAGATCTAAAACAAGCAAAAACAAAGAGTCCGTTATCACCACTAGAGTAAACCTACAAGAAATTCTCAAGGAAGTTCTAGACTACAAGTGAAAGGTTGACACCAACATCGTAAAACTGTGTAAAAGTTTAAAACTCAGCAGTAGAGCAGATGCCTGAAAGAGAAGGGAATTAAAATTCTCAATGTAGTTAATTACCAAGCTGCAGAGGCAAGTGAGAAGAAAAAGGACAAAGTACATACAAAACAACCAGAAGACACTTAACAGAATGACAGGAATATGTCTTCCCTTACCAAAGATAACCTTAGATGGAAACAGATTAAACTCCCTAAATAAAGGATAGATACAGATGGGGTGGATGAGTGAAAATAAATAAAGCAAAACAAAGTAAAACCCTACACCCAAAAAAGAAACTCGTTTCACCAGGAAAGACACAGACTGAAAATGAAAGGATAGAAAATGATACACTATTCAAATGCAACATAAAAGCTCCTAGGCTTAACTGATATCAAAATGGATATTAAAATAGATTTTAAACCAAAAACTCTAAAAAGTGACAAAATGTTCACTATATAATGATAAAGGGATCCATTCAATAGTACTAACAATTATAAGTATAAATATATCCAGTGCTAGAGCACCTAATTGTATAAAACAATCATAAAAATCTAAAAGGATATAGTCTAATACAATTATAGTTGGGGACTTCAAATCCCATTTCCATTAATGAATAATCATCCCGAACAAAATCAACCCAACAAAGAATCATCACAGTTAAATTGTATTATAAGCTAAATGGAACTCATATCTAGAGAACTTCTAGACAGTCCAACAGCTGCACATGGAACATTCTCTAGGAGAGACTTATATGCTAGGCCACAAAAGAAGCCTTAACAGGTTTTTAAAAAATTAAAACCATAACATGTATCTTCTCTGACCACAATGCTATAAAACTAGAAATCAACAAGAGCTTTAGAAATTGTATAAACTTATGGAAATTAAACAACCTTTTTTTGAATGACTAGTGGGTCCATGAAGAAATCAAATTTTAAAAATTCTTGAAACAAGCAACAGTGGAAATAGAATATACAAAAACTTATGGGCTATATCAGAAGCAGTACTCAGATGGAAGTTTAAAACAAGTGCCTCAAAAATTTTTTTTGAATAACCTATAGATGCAACCCAAGAAATGAGAAAAGCAAAAATAAACCAAACCTAAATTAGTAGAAGGAAAGCAGTAACAGAGATCAGAGTAGAAATAAAATAGACTAAAAATCAAGAAATCTTCAGGTAGACTAGTGAGACAGAGAGAATGAATGAATCAGAGATGTAAACAAAGCACCTCAGGGACTATTATGAACAATGACATTTCAACATATTGGGAAAACTGGAAGAAATAGATAACAATGTAGATTATATAGAGAACCTGAACAGAACAGTAACAGGTAATGAGATTAAATCAGTAATGTAAAGTCTCCCAACAAAGAAAATCCCAGGATAACATCACTGAATTTTATGAAACTTTTAAAGAATTGCTACTGCTAGTTCTCAAGCTATTGCAAAGCATAAAAAGGGTGGGTGTCCTTCCAGACTCATTCGAGGAGGCCAGCATTACTTTGATTACCAAAATCAACAACACACACACACAACTATAGATTAATATTCCTGATGAACCCAATTGCAAAAATTCAACATAGGACTATGTGTGACAAACCCACAACCACATATTGAATGGAAGGACATAAAATCATTTTCTCTAAGAAACAAGTCTACTTTTAGCACTCATATTAAATAATTATTGGATGTCTTAGAGCAATAAGATAAGAGAAAGAGATAAAGGGCATCCTGGTCACCTTTCCTACTCAATACGGTTCTAGAAACATTAGCTGGAGAAGTTGGACAAGAGAAAAAAAGGAATAAGGATAGGAAAGGAAGAAGTAAAATTATCATTATTTGCAGATGACATGATACTCTAGATAGAAGACCCAAAAACTTCACCGAAAGTCTCCTAGATTTAATAACCAACTTCAGTAGCATAGCAGGATGTAAAGTCAACATTCAAAAGTCAATAGCCTTCTTGTACACAAATAACAAACTCACTGAGAGAGAAAGTGGGGAAACAATTCCTTTCACAATAGCATCGAAAAAAATGAAATATCTAGGAATCAATCTAACGAAGAAAGTAAAAGGCCTTTACGTTGAAAACTATAATACTCTGAAAAAGGAGACTGAAGAAAATATCAGAAAATGGAAAGATATCCCTTGTTTTTCGAAGGCAGAACCAATATAGTGAAAATGGCCATACTTCCAGAACTGTAATACAAATTGAATGCAATCCTGATCAGAATACCAGTAACATACATCACTAAACTAGAGAAAACAATCCAAAATTCATTTGGAGCTAGAAGAGACCTAGAATAGCAAAAGCAACTATGGGCAACAAAGGCAAGGCAGGGGGCATCACAATTCCTGAGTTGAAATTGTACTACAAAGCCACTGTGATAAAAACAGCATGGTACTGGAAAACAAAAAAAGACCCAAGTATCAATGGAACCGAACAGAAGATGCAGAAACAACTCTAACCACTCAGCCACCTTATCTTTGACAAAGTGGCCACACACCTTCACTGGAAGAAAGATAGCCTCTTTAATTAGTAGTGCTGGGAAAACTGGCTTTCCATATGTCAAAGATTAAACCTAGACTCCTATCTTTCACCATGCACTAAACTAAAACCAAAATGGATAAAGTTCTAAATATTAAAAACTAAATCTGCTGGAAGATAGAACAGGTAAAACTCTTGAAAAACATAGGTGTAGGCAAAGATTTTATGAACAAAACTCTGACTGAACAGGAAATATCACAAAGAATCAACTGGGATCTCATTAAAAAGCTTTTGCACAGCAAAAGAAACCACCAATGGAGTGAAGAGACAACCCACAGAATGGAAAATCTTCCCTAGCTATTCCTCAAACAAATGATTAATATCTAGAATATATAAAGAACTAAAAGGAATCAAATCCCCAAATTTAGAGGCCCAGTCCAAAAATGGGCATCTGAAATTAACAGATGCTTCTCAGAAGAAGTACAAACAGCAGATAAATATAAAAAATGTTCAACATCACTGGTCATTCGAGAAATGCAAATTAAAACACTGAGATTCCACCTCACTTCAGAAAGAATGGCTGTTATCAAGAAATCAACCTATAACAAATGCTGGCGGGGCTGTGGTGACAAAGGAACCCTTCTCCACTGTTGGTGGGAGTATAAATTGGTAAAACCAATATGGAAATCAGTATGGAGATTCCTCAAAAAGCTAAAACTAAACGTTCCATTTGACCCAGCTATTCCCCTTCTTAGTATCTTCCTGAAAGAGTTAAGCATCATACCCGCAGCAATAAATGTACACCCATGTTTATAGCAGCACAAATTATAATAGCTAAATCTTGGAAATGGTGCAAATGCTCATCAATGGATGAATGGATAAAGATGTGGTTTTTATATACAATGGAGTACTACTCTGCCAGAAAGGATAAACTTTAGAATTTTTTAGGTAAATGGATGCACCTTGAGACCATAGTTTTAAGTGAAATAAATTGGACAGATATGTTTAAATATTGCATTGTTTCTCTTGTGAAACCCAAAGGGTAAATAAGAACCAAAATGGATGACAAATATTGGGAAGTAGGAAGAAAATGTTCAAATGGGAAGGGGAGCAAGGGAGGAGGGAAGGAAGGAAAGGAAAAAGTGGAAACAAAGCTTTCATAAATGAGAAAAAGGGTTGTAGGGAGGGGAATGAGGAAAAAAGAATGAAGATGTATTATGTTCAGGTACAAATTTCCCTATGATGAATGTGAGCATTATGTATATCAAAAGTATACCAATAAAATTAACTTTTAAAATTAACTGTTTGGGGGTACTGGAGATCAAACTTGGGACCTTGTGCTTGTGAGGCAGGTGGCCGATGTAAAATTAATTTTTAAAAAACAAAGGGCATCCAAATCCAAACAGGAAAGGAGGCATCAATTTATCTTGCACTTGAAGACCATATGTGTGTGTGTGTATATATGTGTGTGTATATATATATGTGCATATATATATATATACAAAATGGCCTTTCTCTACATGTCCCCTCAAAGCCTCACTGTGGTCTTAGGTGGGGCCTTTTCAGAGGTGGCTGAATCAAAAGCATGTGATTCATTCATCCTGCAATGTTAGTCCCCAGAGACTAGGGTTAAGGGTGTGAGTGCTACCCACCCTAAGTAGTCTGAATGAGATAAAAAGGGCAGGAAGGTGCTGTTAAGGTCCTTTGTTGTTTTGCTACCTTCTGTCTGCCATGAACTGTGGCCCCTCTGCCACCCTGCCTTGGAGCCAGCCAATTATGGACTGAAACCTCTTCAAACTGTGAGCTAAATAAACTTTTCCTCCCTTAAACTTTGGGTGTTGGATATTTTGTCTCAGCAGAGAGATAAAAGTAACTAAGAAAATATATTTCCATTAAAATATACTTCAGTAAGGATACAGGATATTAAATTAACATGAAAATTAGCTTTTTTATACAGCAACAATGAAATTGTTAAGACAAAAATCCAGAAAGCAATGCCACCATTCACAATAGCTGCAAATAGAGTACCCAGAAATAATTTTAACCAAGAAGGGGAATGATCTCTATAATGAAAATTACAATGATGAAATAAAGAGTAATGAAAAAGAAAAAAAAGACATCCTATGTTCATGGATTGGAAGTAGTAATATTGTTAAAATGCCCATAGTGCCTAAAGTATACTAGAAATTCAATGAAAATTTTACCAGAATACCAATGGGATTCTTCACAAACCTAGAAAAAACAATCCTAAAATTCATATGTAAGCACAAAGGATTCCATGTAGCCAAAACAATCCTGAGCACATATAACAAAGTTGGAGGCATTAGAATAGGGTGGACCCTTCATTTACAAACTCAGTTCATTCCTGAGTGCTGGCTGTAACTCAGGTTGGTCAATGAAGACTCAGGCTCCACTATGCAGCCTTCAAAGTCTCTCTTCTGTATACAGGCAGATCTCAGTGTCCTGAGAGACACTGGCCCAGGATTTCTCAGTTAACCCCACACAGGAAAGGATGTTGTAATGCTCCTTCCAGAACTCTTTAAGGGTTAAATCTGTATCTGAGACCACCTGGAAGCACAAGCAGCCAGCATTTGGGTCATAACTCAAGATTTTGTTTGTAAGTTAAAAACTAAAATTCTGGTTGTAACCCAAGTTGTTTGTATGTCAGACCAGTCATAACTGAGGGGTCCACTGTACCTGACTTCAAAACATACTACAAAGAAATGTAACTAAAACATCAAAAATTGGCATAAACAGACCACTATAACCAAATAAAGAACCCACATATTTACAGGCTACTGATTTATGACAAAGGCAATGAGAACATTCACTGAAGTAAAGAAAGGCACTTCAGTAAATGATGCTGGCAAAACTGGACATTCATATGCAGAAGAAAGAAAGTAGGCCCCTATATCACACCATATACAAAAATCAACTCAAAATGGGATCAAAGACAAATATAAGACCTAGAACTATGAAACTACTAGAAAAAAAATACAGGAAATGCTTCAGGACATTGGTCTGGGCAAGGATTTTTTTGTATATGGCCTCAAAAGCACAGAAAACAAAGGTGAAAATTGATAAATAGGATTATATCAAACTTAAAATCTTTTCCACATCCATGGAAATAATTAAAGTGAAGAGGGGCAACCCACTTTCCAGTCCCCCTTCTGTCTCTCTTAGAAGCTTTCTTTCACTCAATTAAGTTTCCTACTCTTAACCTCCACTGTTCCTAGAATTCATTCTTTGATTTTAGAGAACATGAACTCACGTTTTGGATATTTAGTAGGTTTGGGAGTTACATCTCTTCCTCCTATATAATTTAGGAGGTCTTCCACCGAGATTACTGGTTGGAGGTAAAGTTTTCTTTTGTAGGTTTTAACTTTGGTTTTTTTGCTTCACAGATTGTAACTTTTTGTTTCATAGGCTCTGGGTATTTGTTCAATTCAGCCCTTTAACTGTGCTTTGTATTTCAAAAATGCTTAATGTCCAGATGGAATTATCAGACCTACAGATAACCACCATCAATAAAAGAGTCTAAGAGGTAATGGGTCACAATCACTCACTATTCCAGTATCTAAGTGTGACTTCCTCCCCCACCTGCCCTTCCATTCTAGTGTGCTCATGCTTAGATTATGCATGCTCTAATTTCTTAAAAGTTTGGTTTATTCTTGCCTAGAGGCTGCCAAACCCCAAGCAGTCATACAAAAGGAACCAGTGGCAAATGTGCTAGACTTCTTTTACTGGGATCCACCAGATCGACCTTGTAAACAGCTCATAACTGCTAAACTATACAATATGGACTTCTATGTTGGATTCTGAAGTCATCCAGACCTTCTCCTTATCCTCTTTGTGGGAGGCTATTACTAGTTCCTCCCGGTGGAGACCCTAGTTGGCTAGATTCATAGCAATCCTGCTGACCTTATAATTTGGCCCATGTATTCTTAACTGTTTCTTTGGCTTTGTCTCCTCCAGACTCAAAGCTATACAGCTACCAAGATGACAATGCCTAGCGCCTATCGAAGGCCTTTGGATAGATCCTCTGCAGAGTAATTTGACTGCTGATCACAACTACGACCCTTCTCAGCTGGAAGTAGCCAGAACGGTCTTTGCCCTTTGCCCTCTCACAGCAGTTAGGGGTCCTTCTTCAGAGGGGAGAATACTGCAGATAGGTAAGTTAATTAGATATCTTGTAGGCAGTTAGACAGGGCCAGCCCACAAGGAGCCAACATGGGGAAAGTGAAGACACATTCACTGAAGGCCAGCACTGTAAAAGGAGAGAAACTACCACACCCATGTAGGATGAATAGCAGTTACTGATATTCTAAACAGGTTATCAATCACCTGGGTGGAGGGCCATGGTTTTAACCCAGCCTCTGTGGGAAATATCCCTGACCCCCACCCTTACTGAAAATCCTTGTACGCTTGCTACATGACTTACTACCCCATTTGACCCCCATTTAATCAATATTATCTGGGTGACTATACCTGTAATCTTATAGGTTGGTCATGGTTTTGTCCCACCTCATGCCCACCTTATAAATTTCCATTGGGTCTTACAGTTTTGTCCCACTTTGTAGCCGCCTCACCACATGGCTTTGCTGTATAAAACATCTTTGAAAAGTGGAGTGGGTGGGCAATCCACTTTCCAGTCCCTCTTCTGTCTCTCTTAGGCAGAAGCTTTCTTTCACTCAATAAATTTTCCTACTCTTAAAAAATAAAAAATAAAGTGAAGAGACAACCTATAGAATGGTAAAAAATATTTGCCAATTATTCATCCAACAAAGGATTAATTTCCAGAATGTATAGGGAACTTGAACCAACAGCAAAACAAAAGAACAAAAAACAAGTGAAATAATCCAATTTAAAAACAGATGAATGATCTGAATGGACATTTTTCAAAAGGTGATATACAAATGGCCAAGAAGTATGTGAAAAAAAAATACTCAACACCACTAATAATCAGGGTAGCACAAATCAAAACCATAATGAGTATCAACTTCTCCCAGTTAGAATGGCTATAACCAAAAGGACAAAAAGTAAGTGGTGGTGAAGATACAGAAAAAGGGAATTATCATGCATCGTTAATAGGAATGTAAATTAGTTCAGCCACTATGGAAAACAATACGGAGGTTTCCCAGAAAAACCTTAGAGATGAAATCACCAAATGGTCCAGGTATTCCACTACTTGGACTATGTCCACATGCACTGAAATCAGTATGACAAAGAGATGTCTGCACTCACATGTTTGTTGTAGCACTGTTTGCAACAGCCAGGGTGTGGAATCAAAGTAGGTGTCTACCAACAGATGAATGGATAAAGAAAATGTGGATAAAGAAAAGATATCCACAATGGAATAATATTCAGCCATTAGAAGAACGAATTTCTGTCATTTGCAGCAACATAGATGGAACCAGAAGACATGTTCAGTGAAATAAGTCATGCACAGAATGACAACTACACATATTGTAACTGTATTTGTGGCAGTTAAAAAGTTGATGTCAAAAATGGTTACACGGGCCTGGGAAGAGCGCGGGGAAGGAGGGAAGGATAGACTGAATAAGGACAGTCAACGGGTACTGGCGTGCAGTTGGATAAAGGGGTAACTTCTAACGTGGAGTAGCTTAGAACAGGATTAGTATAGTTGAGAACAATTAAGTGAAGACTTCAAAGTAGCTAGTGGAAAGAATTTTGAATGTTCCCAACAACATCAAGTGATGTACGTCTAAGGTGATCAGTATGCTATTTACCTGTTCTGACCATAACACATTTTATACATGTACTGAAATGTCACACTCTACCTCAAATATGTACAGTTACTATGGATCAATAAATATATTAAAATTTTTGCCCCAAAGATAGGCAAGACATCTAGACAACACCAATCACCATTAGAACAACTCTCCCTGCTGGCCATGATTTCCACAGCTCTTACATTAGGTCTTGCTCATGTCCAGTGATAAAAGCTCCCTGTCTTCATGCCTTGGGGCCTTCAGAAGGGCAATGGGCTTAATCCACAACTCAGCCCCCTCATCCATCCACCTAAGACACTGAGCACTGGGGCTGGGGAAACCACAGTGAGCCTGGCAAAGCCCTGTCTCAGGGCAGCTCTGTTCTGTCCCACCAGTCAATACCCAGGCGCCCCCGGTGCCCAGGAGGAGGAAGGAGGAGGTGATGTTTTAGGAAGCTGGAGCACTGGGAGGTGCTTGGAATAGGTGGCCTTGAAGGAGCAAAGAGTATGTGACAGGTGGCTGTGGGAGGAGAGCAGAGAGTCTGTCATTGGACCCACTGACATCCCAGACAAGAGCTATGGCCTGGAGGGTCCCATTCACATACAGGAGACAACAGCACTGACTTCTGATGCTAGGAGACAGAAGGAGGGGGAGGTCCGTTCTCCAGCCCCAGGTGGCATGTCTGGGGAGCTCGGCAGTGAGCCTGCTCATGGGGACGGCCCTGTGCCTGCCTCTGCCCATTCATATTACCCGCCTTGATGTGTCCTCAGCCTGAGAGATGCTGAGAAGAGCGATGTGGAGAGCCCAGGCGCCTGGCTGTCCTCCTTGCAGGTTGGCTGGGGATAGGTGTCCCAGATGCCTCTCACCTACTATGCATATTCACCTGGGCTGGCGCTTCCCACCCACCTCTGTTCTGGTTCCTCAGAGAGCAAAGGCAGTTTATTCCCAGTCATGAGCTGATAGCCAGGGCCTCTGTTTATGCCTCGGTCTGATGCAGAGGGACGGGGCCTTCCTAGGCAGGGTGGGCGGGGTCAGAGCCTCACACGGGTTGAGCATTTGACACCATGAGCCTGCATCTGGGCCAGGGCGAGTCGCCAGCCACTCTCGGGGAAGGGTGCATTGGAACTGTTGGGGCAGTAGGGCCAAATACAGGGCTGGCTGCCCAGAGGGCTCAGCCTGCCTCAGCCCCCCTATCTGGAAAGGCTAGGGAAGCCTCTGCAGATCTCAAACCTGAGTCAAGACTGCACTGGTAAGGCAGGGAGCATCTGAGAACAGAAGCCAGGAGATGCCAGTCTGGACTAGGACCCACCCATGCCTGGTCCTCGGTCAGTGGTCAGGTTGGGTGGAGCTGCAGGACAGAGCGCCCTCCCTACTGAAAACCAGGCTCATGACAGGAGGAGGTGCAGAGGCAGACCTGGAGGAGCTGGGGACAAGGCCAGGAGAGTCCCAGTCCCACAAGGAACTGCTGGGGCAGCACAGATGCTGAGCAGCCAGAGTGGACACTGCTTGATACGCCACAGTGCTGTGTTACAGAAAAGCATCTTCCAGTCCCTGTGTCCGTCTGCACAGAGACCCGACAGCACAGTGTGCACTGGGGAAAACAAGCTCACTGGGGAAAACAAGCTCACTGGGCTCTGGCCTGCCCCAGAGGGTCCAGGGTCAAGGATGCAGATGGCTACGAGTCACCGTCCTTGCCAGTGGCACCCCCAGCCTCCTTGCCAGTGCAGACCGACCACTGCCCCTGATGCAAGGTCAGCAGAGGCCGGGCAGCCCAGCGGTGCACACTGGAGCTGACACTGGGTAACGTGAGTGGGCTGTGCATCCTGGTGTGGGGCACAGGTGGCGGCTAGTGGGGCACAAACGTCACAGGACCTGCCAGTTTTGGTGGGGAAACAAGGTGGTGTCAAAGCACCTCCCTGCAGGGTGGCTGTGGACAGCGCCCCGGGGGTACTCCAGTGTGTGCCTTGCACGCGCACTGGGCGTGGGATGATCTTGTAAATGGTGTTCTTTGCAGATGATGTGAGGCAGGGCTGCTTCTGTGTGTTTCCCAGGACTCTTCCTGTCACCGGCCCCTCCCTGCAGTCTCCTCTTCATCAGGAGACCTTCATCTCCTCTGACCTCACAGATGACACTGCTTCCTCCTTTGTCCCACTGACACATCTCTTATGGTTTCGCTTTTTGTATTTATGGTGCAGCTCCTCAAGCTGCCGGCCTGCAAGCTCCTTGAAGGCAGAAACTACTTGGTGTGTGTGTGTGTGTGTGTGTTATACCGAAAGCTCCTTGAAGGCAGAAACTACTTGGGTGTGTGTGTGTGTGTGTGTGTGTGTGTGTGTGTGTGTTATACCGAAAGCTCCTTGAAGGCAGAAACTACTTGGGGGTGTGTGTGTGTGTGTTATACCAGAGATCTACTCCAGGGCTGCTCTACCACTGAGCTACATTCCCGTGCCTTTTGAAATTTTCAGTTTGAGTCAGGGTCTCAGCAAGCTGCCTCAGCCTCCCTACATGCTGGGATTATAGATGTGCTCCTGTCCCCCATCAAGGAGAGGCACATCTTAAACAGGCCCGCTGGTGGTGCTGCTGAGCAGCCCTGGAGAGGACACTAAGGGTTTCACAGTTCCCAGAATTCCTGTGTCCTGGTTTCTCTGACTTACCCCAAACCACAAGTATCTGGGAATAACGTACTTCAACAGTGCATTTTCAAACAGCATGTTGCCAGTTTGGGTCAGTGTAGCAGCAGTCACAACAACGACAGTAATTTAAATGAGCATCTCTATTTTAGTGACACTGAGCATGACGTTAACCTTGCCCGATCTTTTCCTGGGACTCCGATGTCCTTGATTTAATGCACGTCACCTGGTGGCTGCTCAGTGTGCTCAGAGGCACCCAGAGCGGGGAGGGAGGTCACAGAGAGTCGTTAAGCACTGTACCCCGACTGCAGACTGTGCCAACGCCTTCAATTGCAGACAGAAACATGGCCTGGTGTGTGGCCTCACGATTGATCCCTGCAGCCCTTTCTTGGTAAACACCAGGCTAGGTAGAGAGGCAGGAGCCCCAGTCATAATCAGCAGCAAGAGAGTCCCATGTTCCTAGGCATCAGACAGAGACTTGCACATCGACTCTTCTTCATTCAGTGCACAGCGCATCTGCTGGGATCACAAGAGCTGAGCAGCCCGGCCAGCTCTAATCTCCCAGGGCGAAGAAGGGCCACAGCTGTCGGGTGGCAGAGGAGCTGGGAAGGTCACCAAGGTCACGGGCAGCTGATGCCCTTGGCTCCGTCCTCAGTGGGGCCTGTGTGCGGCCCTTTCCCTGCTATCTCCACTGAGTCATCCTTGTCATCGTGGGCAGTGCCAGCTCTGCAGAAGCCGGTGGGAAGGTCCCCTCTGCGGCCACACTGCTAACTGCTTCACGGCCACCAAGCTGGACAGCAGCCTCTCTGATCTGGGCCCCCAGTGGTTTGCAGAGCCAGCTCCCTCTGTACCATGTGCCGCCTCCAGATCTTCACCCAAGTGAGATGGGCCCTGCCTGAAACCAGCACTGTGGGGCTGGAGCAAAGCTTTATTTTCAAAGATCACAATTTAACCACCTAGGACTGGGGGCGTAGCTCAGCACTAGAGCGTGTGACGGGGTGGAAGGCCCTGCGTTTAATGCCCAGGACCACACACAGAAAAAAACATGTAGTCAGCTGTATTGATGGGGCTGGGGCAAAAGACACACAGATGCAACTGTAAATTCTTTGACACTACTAGTTTCACTGGACACAGATGGCCAGTGACTATTTAGTCTAGGTGCTCCAAAAATAGACTTGTGAATGCTGGAAAATGACCTGTGGTGATTATATAAGGAGCTTGGCCTTCATTCAGAATGAAGCATGCTTGCTTATTCTTGGCTATGACACCAAAAGCATGGGCCACAACAACAGAAAATAAACCAGACTACACTGGGATTAGCAACTGGGCATCACAGGACACTCAAGAGAGTTAAATGGCAACCCATGGAGTGGGAGAAAATATTTTCAAATTGTTTATCTAATAAGGATTTAATAACATGCATATATATATATATCCTACAACTCAACAACAGGAACAATCCAATTTAAAAAATGGATCAAGTACTTTTCCAGATAAGATATAAAAATGGCCACTAAACAGATGAAAAGATGTTTACCATCACTAGTCATTAGAGAAATGCAAATTTAAACCAAAACCACAATTAGATAGTACTTCACACCCAATAGGATTGCTATTAAAAAGCAGGAAATAATTTCTCACAAGGATGTGGATAAAGGAGAGCCTCTGGGCTCTGCACTGGTGGGAATAGAATGCTTTAGCTCTGTGGGAGATGGGAGGGCAGGTTCTCAAAAAATTAAACATAGAATCGCCATATAATCCAGCATTCCACAATTAGGTCTTTAGCCCCATATAATTGAAAGCAGGGATTTGAACAGATATTTGTATGTCTATGTTTACAGCAACGTTATTCATATTAGTTAGAAGTTGGCAACAGCCCAAATGCCCACAAGAAATGAGTGGATAAACAAAACGTGGTATACACACACAAAGGATTATTATTCGGCCTTAAAAAGGAATGGAATTCTGAAACATGTCACAACACGGAGAAACTTCAAAAACATGAAGTGAAATGAGCCTGACGTGACAGGACGATTATTATATGATTTCACTTACATGAGAGACAGAGTAGTCAAATTCATAAAGACAGAAAGAATAGTGTTTGCCAGTGGGGAGGGAGAAGGCATAGGAGCTCGGGTTTAGTGGGTACAGTTTCTCCTTGGAGCGATGGACTGTGGAGCAGACTGCACAGTAATGTGAATATGCTTCATTCCACTGATGCTACACCTAAAGATGGTTAAGATGGTAAATTATGGGTTACGTATATTCTCCCACAATAAAAATTACTTTAAAAAAACAAGTTCAAAACCCCTAACCCCTTGCCAGGCTAGGTGAGCAGGGGTGATGCGAGCAGGTACCCAGGTGGGCTCAATGTGGCCAGGTGTCCCCACTCTTCTTTGGATGACTCTGTCTCAGGAAAACGTGATATGGTGACAAGGGCCTCCCCTGCCACTGACTAGCATTTGTTTCCAAAGTACATATAAACTGGAACAAAGTGATACTACCACTGACTTATACATTCCCTTCCCTAAACCCAGGAACCAAAGTGCCACTAGGCTGAGTGCTGCTCGCAGGTTCCTCACAGGCTCAGCTTAGGAAAGTCCTGAGGCACTAAATCTGGAGGTATCGAAAGGCATCTCAAGATAAGTGCATCAGCGAGAACACTCAGGGTCTCAGAGACACTTGGGGACACTGGTGAGATCCCTGGGGGCCATGAGGTATCACACATGCAGATGGAATCACCTGTTGCTTCCCCATTTTAAGAGAAAGCTCTCCTCTGCCCAGGGCCAGCACGGGTGGATGGGGACACCTCGCTTCAGGTGTCCCCATGGCAGGAGACAGGCCTCTATGGGGCCATGTGCTCTGCTGCATCATCATGTGAGCTCTGCTTGCAAACTCCAGGTAAGGAGACCCTTGTGAGGCGGCTCAGAGCCAGGCTGCCAGGCTAGGATGTGGGCGCCTCCCACACTGTCTCAAGGAGCGCTGTCCAGTTCTCCTGCTGAAGGGACCGAGGCAGGGCTGTCAGTGCGGCTCCTGGCAGCAGTCCTGGGATACAGGAAGACAGGGACAGACCAGGAGTGGACAGGGGCTGGGATGCGAGTAGGTGCTGTCTCGTGACTCGGGAGAAATCAAGGGTGTCTGCAAACTCTGCATCCTACTCCCCTTCTGTTGGCCTCTGACAGTTACATATTTTAATTTGTTCCTCATCACCATTTTTACAATAAATTTAACACCAATCATTGATCTCTGGCCAGTGATGAATATTAAAATCCCCCCAAATGTGTCATTTGGATGCTGTGCTAAGCAAAACGGGACTCATTTTCCTTCTAATTTCTGGGGACTTAAATTTATTTAATTTCCACCCTGTTTAAGTTTCCTTGTATTACAAGCCTCATTCCAGACCACAGCTCCGCCTTCTTGTGAATAAGGTCTATTGTACATGTGAAAAACACAAAGAAAAATGACACAATGGAAAAGAAGAAAGCAGAGCTTAAAGATAAAGGGATAATTAGAACATTGCCGCACAAAGGAAATGTAATGAAAGGGTTGTGTCTGAAATGCATTGGCATGTTACTGTATATAGAAGTATGAACTTTCTCTAATTTTGTTTTCAATATTTCCTAGATCTTTCTTGCAAATGTACACTACACTAAGCCAACCAAAAAAAATCTAAACCATCTTGTTTATATGTTACTGATCTCAACATTAGGTTAATCTATATGAAGCAGTTAAATTCTTATTTCAATCTCTGGAAAAGAAAAAGAAAAGGAAACCAACAGAACCTGAAGTACTAAGGAGCAGATCCCAATGGCCAGGGGCAGGTTTAAGTAGGAATGCATAAGACCAAGGTGGCCTATTTTATTCCCTTCATTCTGATTCTACTAAATCAAAGAGTTGAATGATCTATGGCCAGCAGGTCAAATTTGGACTAATGTTTTTATAAGTTTTTTCATGTGTATGTATCTTTTTATACTTTTAAAAAGTTGAAAAAATTTTAAATGGTATTTTCTGCTGTGTTAAAATTATACAAAATAGTTTAAGTGAAATAATGCCAGTCTTATCATGACTGTTTTCATGCTACAATCATCCAGTTGAATAGCTCCAAGATCACATGGCCCATAAAACCTAAAATATTTACTATCTGCTTCATTACCTAAAAAGTTGGCTGACCACTGGACCAGAAGGCACTTTGGAGATGCAACAGCAGCTTTTGGGAGAACAAATTTTTACTGTTTGTTGGAATATGTAAGAATGGCTTCTGGAAATGGTAAACTGTGGGAGAGAATGGTCTCCAAACTGAGAAATATGGTATAGCTAGATACAGGTTTCCAATTATTATACAGACTCTGCTAGCATTTAAGAAAAGGTGTAGAAAAAAATCCTTGAGGGGTGAACTAGACACCAACTAGACATTGTGCATCTTAAAGGTTCCAGAATCTGTCATGTAGACAGACAGCCTTCCTCCTGTCTTCCATTGCTGGTTGTTGCTTCAGGAGTCCTTTCCTGTTGAGCCCCCATTCCCTGCAGGGTACATGCTTTCGGCCAAGTCCCAGCAGCCACTGTGGAAGCCAGGCATGGTACCATGTGCTGGCAACCACAGGACTCTGGGAGGTGAGGCGGGGGATTACAAGTTTGAAGCTAGCTTGGGCAACTTAGTGACTTAGTATGACCTTGGCACAAGAAACGCAAAACAAAAAAGGACTGAGTGCGTAGCTCAGTGTGAAGGCCCTGGGCTCAATCCTCAGTTCCACAAACAACCCAAAACCAAAACAAAAGTTCCTGAGTTGGTAAATCCCAAGGAACTGCTCCTATGGGAACTACGAGGTGAGAGCCCCACCAGCTGCTGGTGACAATGTTTTCATCAAACGACTGATGCGTAACCTTGTTTTATGCACATCTCTGTTCACAAAGACACTGATGCAGGACAGACGGCCAATTCATGGCCTACAGCACCACAGCAGCTCGTGCCTGAATGGTACTTTTCAAACACATAAGCCCCATCACATCCTTTCTGTGCTCAGGAAGACCAGACAGAGCTTGGGAGTCTTCTCAACAACAGAAGCTCCAAATGCACAATATGGCAGGAAACAGATCTCAAGATGGACTCATACTTAGAGCAGGAGAGCTGAAACAAGAGGGCAGAGCCACCTTGTCAACCTTGGACACAGATGAGCCCATCCGGTGGGGTGGTGTTTTCTACTGCTTTGCACATGTCTGAGAGTCACTGCATAAGTGCCCTGGCATGGATTTCAGGTTTACAAATAAACTTTAGTGAACTGGTAAATGCACAGTGTGAGGATGATTCGGAGTGATGTAATTTAATTATATACACTTTCTAGTCCCATGACCTTGATAAACATCACTGACCAACTGGTATCTCCTTGGCCATTCATGATCAGCTGTTGAAAGGTGATCCCTGCAGTGTAAGATGGCACTGGGAACTGCGCCCCTCTTGACTTGCTCCACCGGTGCTCTCTGCCTTTGTCAGCTTTGCTGCCCTCCTACCTCGGCACACCTGCCACTGATCCTCACTGTGTAGGTGGCTCTGCACACTGCCTATCTCCTCTGACCAGCACCATCTCAAGACAGTTCACATCATGCCCGGGGCAGGTTGCTTTTCTCATGGGGGCTGGAGCCTCTGTTCAAAGTTTATTATGAATTTCAAGATGGCAGCAGCCATTGTCATGGCGAGAGTCAGACCCTTCCTTCCATGTGAGGAACCCTGTGCGACTGCCCGGGACACATGCTGCAACACTGGCCCCCCATGTTGCCCACTTTATGGAGTGGTCCAGAATGCTGCCTAACCTGCCAGGGGCAACAGAACTAACCAGGTGGACGGCCGGTCCTGCCAGCCACAGGTGACATTTCTCTCAGGCACTACTCTCCCTCCTGCACATCCACCTTCTGGCTCCTGCCTCATGTATGAACCTGGGAAAATTTGCTGGACCCCCGTTTTAATTCCTTTCTCCCTAAGAAAGGGAGAAAAAGAGCTGAGTAAGTATTACCATTACTTTCTTTTTATAGAGAAAGAAATGACGGGACACAAGTTTAAATAGTAATATTTACTCATCCTCACATTGTAGAGGCATTGTAAGAATTAATAACAAGATTTAAGAAGAAAGGGACTAAGTAAAGCCTAGGAATTCATCGTTATTATTATGCTGTAAGGAGAGGGATTTAGACCGCATAAGAAGGAGGGATTTATTGACACAGGTGTTAAACAATGAGACAGTTTTCCAAAATCTCCTCTAGATATATTTCAGATTAGGTAGAGATTCCTTTGTATCAGGTTTGATTTAGATGAGACCCTCTGGAGCATGGCCCTCAGTGGTTCTTTCTACCTGAACTTTTGTTTTTCCAGAAACACAAGGCACATCTCTTGTGTCAGGTGGGCATGGAATGCAAGGCCAGGCCCTTGCTTCTCAACAGCATTCCTACAGGAAGCTACATTCTGATCAGCTTTCAGTCCAACCGTGGGCAATGGCACTTGTCCTGGGGGGATGCCACCTGTGTGTTGCTGATGTATGATGATGCAAAAGGAATGACTGACTTTAGAAAAAAGTACTTTCTCCCCTCTTTGAATAAAATGGAATAAGACAACTTCCATTTTGTTGGTTAAGGATTAAAAGAAGCCAACTATTGTCTGCTATCATAGTAAGTTCATATGAGAAGATTTTAACAGCCAAACAAAAACAGAATGTGAGAAAATATTTGCAAATCACATATTTGAAAAGAAGCTAATATCTAGGCTACATAAAGAGTTCCTATAATTCAGCAATTAAAAAAACTAATTAAAATTGGGCCACAGACTTTAATAGACATTTCTCCAAAGAAGATACACAAATGGTCAATAAACACACGAAAAGATACTAATCATTAGAGAAATGCAAGTCAAAATTACAATGAGACTGTACTTCACACTATTAGGATGGTTACTGTGAAAGAAAGAAAGAGAGAGAGAGGAAGGGAGAGGAAAGAAAGAACAAGAGACAAAGTAACAGGTACGTAAGGACATGAAGAAAGTGGAGCTCATGTGCATGGTGGGTGACAATGTGAAATGGCATAGCTACTGTGCAAACCAGTTAGGTGGTTCCTCAAAAAATTAAGGATACCATTTTTGTATGTTGTACCAATTACATTTACAAGCATATACTCTGAAGAACTGAAAGGGAGGTCACAAAGACATTTTACATCCATGTTCAAAGTAGCGGTACTCACAACAGTTAAGAGGGAGCAACCCAAGTGTTCCTTGCCGGATTAGCACATGAACAGCTTGGGATATGTGTAGGCAAAGGAGTATTATTCAGCCTTAAAACACAAGAAAATTCTGAAGGACTCTGCAATGTGGATGGACCTAGAGGGTATTAAGCCAGACATACATGACAAATACTACAAGATTCCTTCCATGTGAGGCAGCTGGAGAGCCAAACTTACAGATATGGAAAGTGCAAGAGTGGTTGCCAGGAGCTGGGGGCAGAATAGGGAACAGTTTTTGTGCAATGGACACAGAGGTTTAGTTTTGTAAGATGAAGAATTCTGGGAGATCAGTTACATAAGGTAAATGTACTTAACACTACTGAACTGTACACTGAAAAAACATTTAAGACAGTAAATTTTGTTTTTGTGTGTTTTGCCACAACTTAAAGTACAATAATATAAAAGGAAGGACAGAGTTCCTGTCCTGCAGGATTCTTCCTCATTTCTCCAAAATCTGGTATAACTGCATCTTAGGGTATTGTTTGGCTGTGGACCAACAGTTGGTAAAAATTAGCCCCTGAATATATTTAAATGTTTTAAATTAACCATTTCCAAAAAGATAAGGAAATGCCCCCGATTTTGTTTTGAGTCAGCCTCAGAAAACCATGACCAAGCATGAAAGAGGGGCGGAGATAAAGGAGGACACCCCCACCCCCAAGCCTTCCTATCTCTCTGGCTGGACTCCGTAGTAGCTCCAGCTCCCAGCACAAAATGCACACCGATCCTTGGAGCGCTCGGGTATTTCCACACCACACGCAAAGCCACCAATTCATATTTACCCATCATACTGAAATAATGGGGCATTCTGACCTACTATTTCTCATTTTTAAATTTTTAAATGAACTTGTGGCATTTAAAAAGTTATACACACATAAAAATGTTTTCATTGAAAATAATGATCCATTGGTACCATTCACCCAGCGTACAGGCTGAGTGAACGACAGTACTGTATGCCCTCAAAACTACAAGTTTGGAAGTGCAAAATAAATAAATAAATAAAATTTTAAAAAGTAAGTGCAAATGCCAGCCCTTATCTACAAGAGGAACTCGAGAGATGTAGTATAAATAATTGTTCTGTTGATTTCATCAGCTACACGAAGACTAAGATGTGCCTTGTCACTTACGCACTGAATTTGAAATCTTTACCTGTGAAGATTTCCTTTTCCAGAAGTCATTTTTGGTAGAATTAGTGTCCTCCCCTCTCCCCTGGTGCCTTGGGAGCTCATAAGGCTTTGCTCATTTAGCTGGCTCTGAAACAAACAACTCTTCCTGTATTTAGAATCTTTCTTAGTCATGGTCTCATCAAAGAAGAAGGCAGCAGAGCACTGCTAAAGATTGTATTAAATGGTTGCTTAGCTCAGGGAGAAAGAATGTGGTTTTGAATCTTGATCAGAGCTATACACACGCACACACGCACACGTGGGGTATGGCCGGGCTGGGCACACTGTTATAAATAGATTCATACACTCTCATCTCATGGTCACTGGAGCAATAGGAAGAGAGGGTGAATCTTGCTCAGCGCATGTATGTGGCAGGCTCCTTAGATGCTCATTCACGTCTCGAGACCCCCTGCAAGATGGGGCTCACTCCCCTTGTACAGGTGAAGGAGCTGAGGGTTAAACCCCACAAGCAGCCACGTTTACTGAGACGAACAGGGCAGCAGCGCAGGCGGCCCTTGCTCTCCTGTCTGTGACGGTCAGGTGTCTGCGCTGGGCTCCTACTGGGCCGCAGAACTTTTCCTGAGGAGAAACTGACTGGGAAGACTGAGAAAGTCCAATGGGACAGTGAGCTGGCTGCCCAGATAAACGGAGAAATGGGCCAAACTGGTAGCTGGCATCTTTGGGAATGCGGTCAGGAAAGCTTAGAATAGGCTGGTGTCGCTCTCCACACCACCTATGGCAGAATCATGATGGCAACTGCCAGTACTGCAGCCTGGATGCAGGAACACCCACCAATTAAATGAGCAAGGAGAACCTCAGAGTAACGTGTTAATAGTCTGGGCTGCTTGCAGCAGTGTCACTTTTGGTGGTTACTGTGTCACTGAAACTTAATGCCCTTTCCACCCAAAGAATGAAGTCTCCCCAGCACGCAGGGGCTCTGCTGGCTGTATGGCCAGATTCCTGCTCCTCCTCCCACCAGCACAGAGAGGGGAACCCTTGGCCCCCAGGGGCCCCAGCTTTCTCCACGGAGGCAGACAGCATCATTGAGCAGAGGCTCTTCAGAGCCTTCCCCTCTGTCAGGCAGAGGACGGCGAGTGCTGCCTGCCAGGCCAGCAGCGGCTGCAGCCAGGTTTCATGATGAGATGCAGCAGCGTGGCCGAGGTTCGGGCAGACCTAACATGTTACCTTGAGAACTGCTAAACACATAGGACATTTGTGTGCAAAACCAGGTGGATGGCCTTGAGTGTGACAGCATGGCTCACAGACATGGTGCCCTTCAGGACAACAAGGAAGAGTCCAGGGGTGGTGGAGAACAAGCAGCAGCCCATCCTGCAGCTGCTGGCAGCCGAAGCACTCCGTCCTCCCATGCAGTGCCAGGAGCACTGCACAGAGAGTCTACAGGGTCCAGTGGCCACCAGCTACCTGGGATCCCTGGGAAATCACTCTCTGTGCTTCTGCCTTCTTCTACACAAGCGTTTCTCTGACCCTCCCCTGGGAATCCTCCACATCCTGCCAAGCACAGCTGGCTCCACACTTTTTCCACAAGGCTTGCTATCACTGAGGAATGAATGGCAATTAGCCTACTGCTCACTATGTGCAGATTCCTACAGCTCCCAGCTCGCCGCCCTGTGACCTCTGGATGCTGTCTGGCTGCCTTTGGGTCCCTCGCCAGCCCTGCACTTTTAGACACGGAAATGTTTGCCAAACAAGGCAAACACCTTCCTCTTCCAGACAATTAAGTTCCCTCAGGATGGGCGATCTGCTCACATTTGCACCTCTGGTCTCGGAACACAGCCGGGCCTTGCCAACCAAGGAATGAACGTAGAAGCACACACACGCTATCAAGTGTCCCATGGCTCAGGGGACCAATTTCAGCACCTGATTATCTTCCACCTTGCATTGTGCTGCAGCCACCTCTGTGAAAGCTAAGCTAATCCAGGGCTGAGTTGGTGTCATCTGCTTTGTTTGTATCCTCTGTGGTATATCCACATTGCTAGGCATAAGGCACATTTGTGCCAAGTGTACATACTGAAATAAAATCACAAATGCATACTCTACTAAAAAAGGGCAATTTTGCCTCAAGGGATGATATTCGTGTTTTTTATATTTTCTCTTCTATACACTGACTATAACAGAAACAGTCCTTGATCTCTAAGAACAAATAGAAGTTAGCAATAAATTCATTAGATACACCAGAATGTGCTTCATAAGAAGGAAGGAATTAATTAATTTCCCACAGGAAATTAATTAATACTTCTAGTGATAGCTTAAAAATGATTACTGTCAATTCTCTATAGTAGAAGAAAGAATCTAAATGTTTCACATACAAGAACCAAACATTGAGAATGGAAAATTACATTCACTCCTAGGAGCCTCACTACAGCTGCTTTCTTTGAAATCATTTTTTAGGGAAAGATTGAGGTTCAGAAGGTTTATGAGTCATTAAAGCAGCTGACCAATTCCAACACTTAACTGTCAACCTGTTCTTTCAGAGAACTTTCCTTTACTTGGCACTGTTCTCCCTACACATATGTGCACCATGTGGAACAGATGTACCTGTGTGCATGTGTCCTGGAATGGAGCATCCTATAAACTTGTTTTTCAGTCCTAGGGATGGAACCCAAGGCCTCTGCACTGGCCTACTTCCCTAGCCCTTTTTTTAGTGCACATTTTTAAAGCAAAACTGTGATCTATACCTGGATGTGTTGGCACATGACCATAATCCCAGCACTCTGGAAGGCTGAGTAGGAGGATTTGTAAGTTTGAGCCCAGCCTGGGTAACTTAGTAAGACCTTGTCTCAAAATTTAAAATGAAATAAGAAAGGGCCAGGATGTAGCTTAGTGTGAAAACCCTAGGTTCAAACCTCAGTACTGTAAAACCAAACCAAACAAATAAACAACAAACCAACCAACCAAACCAAACCAAAACTGTGATCTACATTGAAATGGTTTAGATAGTTCTTATGGGTGTGACCCTTAGAAACAAATGTTCTCTTTTCTAGGAGGTGACCAGAAACTGGGCTCTCAGCACAGTGTGTGGGGTAGCTCCTTACTCCCTTGAAGAAAATTCCACAAATGCTGATTCACTAACTTACACGAACGAAAAAGCTGTGGGAAGCCTCAAGGCTGAGTGAGTATGAACTCAGGGAAGGTCGCCATAGGCAAATGGTGGCCAACCTATGGGACACCTGCCACAGCGGGCTATTTGTATCATTGAAAGCTCTAAAAGGTTCGCCTTCACTGCCATGCATTTTCCAATATTCTCTCTGGAACAGAGATACAGAGTATTCAAGACGCTTCTGTTAGGCCACCTTAAAGATCGACATTTGTGAAAAGATTTTAGGATTCCAATGATTCCAAAAAATGTGTTTTTCTCCTAGTGAAAGTGGAATAAGATGAATCAAATTTATTCCTATGTTTCAAACCACCAAAAATGCTCAGGAAAAACCCTTCCAAAAATGGTTTCTAGGATGCTGGATGTCAGTGAAGGATAGTGACACTAGGATAAAAACTCTGTGACAGTGGCTTATACAAGGACTTCTTAGATACAGCACTAAATACATCACTTGTAGGGAAAGCAGTGACCAGGTGGACCTCAGCACTACAGTTTGGCTCTTAACGGGCCCCCAAAAACCCACGTATGAAGGCCGGATCCCCAGCCTGTGGTGCGAGTTGAAGGTGGTAAGAACGCTGACAGGTGGGGCCTAGTGGGGAGTCTTCAGGCTATTGGGGGGCCACTTAAGAGAGAATGTGGGATCGCAGCCTCTTCCTTGCTCTCTTTGTTCCCAGCTTGCCACAAGAAAAGCAGGTTTTGCTTTACACATGCTCCTGCCACATGTGCTGCCTACCTCAGGTCCAAATGCAATCAATCATGGACTGAAACTTCTAGAGCCCGAGTCAAAATGGACGCTTTGTAAGTTGATTGTCTGAGGCATTTGTTATAGGAATGGAAAGCTAACACATTTGCTAACATTAAGAACTGTTGCTCTTCAAAAAGACATTGGTAACAGGATGAAAAGAAGGGCTACAGATTGGGAGAAAAGAATTGCAAATCATGTGTCCAACAAAAGATCTGAATCTAGAGTACAGATAGAAGTCAACAATCAGAAAACAATGTGCGAGAGTTTGACAGGCAGTTCACCAAAGAAGGCATAAGGATGGTAAATGAGCATTTGAAAAGACAATCAGCATCATCAGTCATACAGGAAATGCACATTAAAAACCACAGTGAGATACTGCCACATGGCTAAAACCAGATTAGGCATGCTAAGGTTTAGCTAGGATGTGGAGCAATGTGAACTCTCCTGCACTTCTTAAGGGAATGTAAAATGGTACAACCACTGTGGAAAACATTTTGGCCTTTTATTTAAAAAAAGAAAACATACCTGTAATATAAACAGGCATTCTACTACTTGGTATTACACCAAGAAGATGGAAAGTCTATGTCTATACCAAGACTTGTCCATTAATGCCAAGCGCGGTTTTATTATAGCCTTGAGTTGGAAACAACCCCATTGTCCACGATGGGTGAGTGCACAAATGAATTGTGGAGTATCCATACAGTGGGCTACTACTCCACTAAAAAAAAATCCCTGAAAAACAAAGCAAATCCTTGAACTTTTGATCTAGATACTCAAATAGCATGGATAAATCTCAACATGATTAAAGCCAGTGAAGGAAATACACACAAAAAAGGCTCCTACATGATACTTTGTATGTGGAACACTAGAGAAGACAAATGAATCTATACTGACAGAAAGCAAAGTAGAAAGTACCTGGAGAGCAGGAGGCTCCAGGAAACCTTTGGGGCGGCAGGTACATTTGCTCTCTTGGCTATGCTGACAGCTTCAGCAGTACTATCTACCAACAAGCAACTATCCACTAACAAGCACTTGCACAGAAAGAAGTCCAAGCTTACCGAACTGTGCTCTTTGACCTCCTTCATATTCTCATATGCTAATTATATGATTATTTTAAAAAGACACTAATTTTCCCTGGAAAGTTTTACAGAAAATCAGCGTTTATGACTTCCCGTCTGACTACTATTCACTGTATCCCTGTCTGGTGCCATGCACTGCGCTGGTGCTGAAAACCAGCCAGTGGTGGAGGTTCAGAGGTGGCCTCTTAGTGCTTCCACTGTGCTTCCACTTCAGGCCCACAGAGTCCAAAAGGGTGTGCAAGCCACAAGTTGTGACTTCTCATCACGTGCAAACAGCTTTAAAACATGATTTACTATCATGTGTTGTAATAACAATTACATACTACTTCAGATATTGCACTCATGCCTGCCTGTACAAGTAAGAAAATTCACTAAGAAAAAACCCCCAGGACTCCATTCTAATCTCTACTAAGAAGGGCTTCCAATGAAATCAATGGAACAAAGAGAATTGGTTGTGTCCTCACGTAAGTGCTATGTGGCTTCACCATTACATTCACGGGAAGACATGGATCCAGTTGCCTGTGCATTTCCTTCTGATGGAGCATTACTAGCTGTTCTTCTTAAAGCCTAGTCTACAATCATCTCTGATTTCCACGACTTCCCAGAAAATCACTCTTTAAAGACCCAAGAATAAGCAAAAGTATTTATCACTGAGTTCATCTTGAGAGAAATTTGACTCTTCTTACAGGAAAAGTTCAGAGAAAGCAAAGGTCAAGGAATATGCAAGAGTCTCAGTGTAAAACCCTAGAAAACAATATTCTTTCATTAACCAACCCTATGCCACTGGCACCAGAGAGATAACACTCTACTAGCATAGACATCTAAAGGTGAATCAGTCCTTCAATAGGAACACTATTATAATACTGGTCGCTGTTCCTGCCAACATTTTCCTTCATAGGAAATATTTGCAAAATAATTTATTATTCAAATCATATAGACCCAATTTGAATAATAAATTCTCCAAAAGAAAGTATGGAAACTTCACAAACACGAAGGACTAATTTAGCATAACTGCATACAACACACTTCGAGCCAGAACTGGAAAAGCTGCTCCTACAGTGAAACAAGAAGCATATTTTAAATGATGCACAAAGCAAGTTATCCAAATCAACATTTTGTAGAAGCTGCTAACAAATAGCTCAACTTCGTCTTTAACTGATTAGATCAGAAACAAGCTCAGAATCTTCTTTCTGTATTTACATAGGACAAGAAAGGTGACGCCTAAGAAGAATGATGAGTATGAGATTCAAAATTTGGCAAAGAATAAGATGAACCCAGCTGGCCCTGAACCACTAATAATGTTTTTGAAAGATTGGGTGATTAGATTAACAGTGGTAGAAGATGGACACTATTTATGCAATGTTAAAGCAAACATTTTTATTAACCAAACATTTCCTAAATTGCAAGCAAAAATATGAAATTCAATCTCACACCTGTAGCAGAACTGAGGGCCTTCCCCAGTCAGAGCCACACCCTTTGTTGTAAATGAGGTTTTTCCGAAAGAGAGATTATCCAAAGAAAAATGTCCTTACCCAGATTTCTCTTTTCTTTTTTTTCAGTACCGGGGATCGAACTCAGGTCCTTGTGCTTGTGAGGCAGGTGCCAGAACCACTGAGCTAAATCCCCAGCCCTCCAGATCTCACTCTTGCTGCCTCTCACTGGATAACGCACTCCAACTCCTCCCAAAGCCCTGAAAACTCTGTTCTCCGGTTTCATTTGGTCACCAGTGTGCGTGCGTGCGTGCGTGCGTGCATGCGTGTGTGTGTGTGTGTGTGTGTGTGTGGTTGCTTGTCCTTCAATTCATAGGAACCAAGGGCTCTACTTACGTCATGCATGGAGTCTAGAAGCTTGGTCAGTTGGTAGAACCTCTGCCAGCTCTGCCCAGAATTACTGGGACACTTAGTTACTATCTTCCTCAGTTCTTTGATGTAATTTGTCCTCATTTCTTCAAATGCAGCCTGGCTTTTGAGACCATCCTTTGGAACTGCATTAAGGAATACAGACATATGAATTCCCAGGATGAAAAACAGCTTTAGCATCTTAGCAGATAAATGGCCTTGAATATTTTCAGCTCATATACTGATTATGAGGTTGGGTACTAAATCTCAATTAATGGCAATTATGAATGAATATGGCAACTATATACTGATAAGCACTGGCACATATACAAAATAATAACGACTATGTCGCAGATGCAAGTTATTTTGCATATATTAGCTCAGTTGATCCTGATACTAGTATTAGAACATAACCTTTACACTAGTCTCATTTCCCAGATGAGGAACCTACATTGGAGGTTGATTCATGTGCCCAAGCACATACTAAATAAATGGCAGAGCAGGGGTAGTATAAACTGAGATCTGTGTGTTTTCGAGTCCAGCCCCCTAAGCACAGCGCTACCTGACTTGTGGCCCATCATCAAAATATTTTATGAATTCTAATTTGCCAACACCTCCAAGAGAGGAAAATGTATTTTGATTTTGCAGGACAGGAGAAGAGCCACAGGTAATCTAACTGGGGGCTAGCACTAGAAAGCACCATCTCCATAACACAAGTTCAAATACCAGGCACTCTGGGGCAATGGTCGTCTCCCAAGGGTAGGATGCTGCATACAGAAAATCACTTTCCACTGTCTTTGCTCCAGGACCCCTAAATGTGGGGATGCTGTCCTGTGACCTCCCCGAACAACCAGGAGGCAGCTCTGGGTACTAGTTTGGGTTGGGGTAACACCAACAGTGGCTGCACATTTGAGGCAAAATTAAAAATTTTCAAAGAGAATAAATCATGTACTTTTTATCTCCCACGAGACAGAAAACTAAGCGTTATGTTTTATGTAGTGGCTAGGTTTTACAGTTAAACAAAATACAGTGCACTTAAGAATATTTTGGGTGCCAAGGCTATGAGCTCAGTGGTAGAGGGACTGCCTGGCACGTGTACATCCCTGGGTCCCATCCCCAGCACCTTTGCACCCCACAAAAGAATACTTTGGGATTGAGACTTCAAGCAGACTCCTGTGCCCAGTGAAAGGCGATGTTCTTTTCCAGGACTCACCGGGAGGCACTTTATTGAGAAACGGGATAAGGACTAAATGTACCCACTTTGAACATCTACTTATACGTTTGTTTTTCACTATGGCCAATAAGCAGTTACACGTATGCTTCAACTCTGAAAAAGATCACTTAGAACTTTGTTTTTAGGAGAAGAAAACCTAATGATGAGTCATCGTGTGATATTAGCATTTTGAGTTTAAAACTGCTCTTACTTTTGCTTCTAAATTACATATCGTATTTGCTACTTTTTCCACAACTGGTGTGAATAATAATTTCCTTTGGTCATCAGCACTTTGGAATGGCTCTGTGTAGTTTCTAAGTATTACGGTATTGTTTGAATATTACAGGCATAACCACTGTTTCCAAATAAACCTGTTACCCTAAATAAGTACAGGAATTATCCTGGAATTTAACTTCTACTATTTGGGGGGTTTTGGTACTGGGGATCAAACTTGGGACCTTGTGTTTGCGAGGCAGGTGGTGGAACCACTGAACGAAATCCCGGCCCCTAACTTTACTATTATGTTAATAATCTCCTTGAGGGGCCATGGATTTAGCTCAGTGGTTCCTGCACCTGTCTCGCAAGTGGAAGGTCCGGAGTTCGATCCCCGGAACTAAAAAAAAAAAGAAACTCTATGACTATAACTGTGGAGACTTTTGATTTATAGTTCATTTAAATCTATTTTCTGTAGGGGAAAAATAATTCCTAATGGCAACTGCACAAATTCCTGAGGCTGCCAAAGTATCAGTTGTGGCTTTCAGTATCTGACTTTCACACTAAGAGTTAAATGCCCTCATTATATAACAAGTAGGGTATTTTTCTTTAAAATTAAAAAGCATTGTTTTAAAAGCATAAAAACAAAAAAGCATGGCAATAACTAGTACATTTATGGTAAAATTATACATCAATTTTCTACCCAAATTTAACTGTAACTTAAAACTTTCTAAAAAAATTAAAAGCTTGCAAATAACCGCCTATACTGTCCATCCACAGATTAACATGTTTTTGTTATAAACTTGAATAAAGCAAACCTTTAATTTTCCAATAGTAGATACTTATACGGATGCAACCCTATACATTAAAAAATTATCTGCCATTAAAATAGAGTGAATAAATGTCACTATCCTATTCCAATATTCTTTGGTACATATCAACTAAGATTAATCAAAGACTTTCCCATTTCTGATGGTTGTGTTACCCAAAAGTCTCAAGATTATAGCACTTTGTGTCAAATATTATTACTTACATTCTATTGCTGTAACTGAAATATACTGTACCAATTTCCCAGCCAGAATTTTTTAGAAGTTGAAACAAACCAACAAATAAAGGGAACTTAAGCAAAACCTCAATTTTTGGAGGTCTGCCCAGAGTTTCTGAATTTACTTATTAAATGCAGCAGGGCTGCTAGAAAACATCCAGAATCTATGGACTGGAGTGGAGCAGAGACACAACAGGGGTAGAAGTTGGTCTGTTTTCCTCTATAAGCATAAAGAACATGAGATCCTTGTGATGTCATTGCTAAAAAACTATCTTGATATGCTTGGGTGTCAGGTATGTAGTTTTACACTCCTAAACAAAAGGAACCATTTTCATGCATTCTATTACAGATTAGCAAAATAAAGCTCACTACAGCCTGCAGTTTCTGTGACTCGCGAAATTCTTTAGTTACATTTTCCTGCCTTCTATTTGTATTTTTTCTGTGTATAAAAGTTCAGAATTGAAAGCAATGAGCTACTTGAAAGCTAATAAATTAATTGAGGGAACTTCAAAATGATATCAGAATCTATTAGAGGCTGAAAGTGTAAATGGATATGAAAGAATATAAAGAATTAGCAACACAGGCATTTTTAGAAATTAAGATTTCATTTAAAATCTATCCTCCATCTGATAGAACATTTAAAACATTTTTCCAACTAGGAATGATTAATAACCTACTTTGAAAGCGGACTAACATCACTTTCAATGAATTTAAAGATGACTTTTTTTTTTTTTGGTACCGGGGATCAAACTCGGGTCCTTGCACTTGCGCAGCAGGCGGCAAAACCACTGAGCTAAATCCCCGGCCCTTAAAGATGACTTTTCCAAAGTTATACTCCGGAAAGGAAAAATTAGGAAAGTGGTCAACACAACAAGAATGGTGCAGGAGAAACAACCTGCTTTTTCCGGTCCATCCTCAAGAGTGAGGAGCTGGGACACAGAAGCTAGAGGAGGTGGGGCTGCGCGCAGCTACTGAGGAATGGCGGGGCCTGGGCACAGTGGAAAGGACATGCCCTGCCTTGGGCAATCAGATTCAATCAAAATAAAATAAAACCAAAGGCCAAAAGCAGCCCTCCAAACCTGTGCTGCAAACAAAACACAGCTGTGCCCTGCTGGCCCCACTCCCTGCCAGGGCCTCAGGTCGCCCCTCTGCAATGGCGCCTATGCTTTTGCGTCCGCTTCCGCTTCACTTCCGCTTCCGCCTGCTCTGTGCTCGGCCCCTGGGCTACATGCTGCCGTCCAGCACCGCAGCGTTAGCCCGGGCTGTGGGCTCTGGCAGGGTGGGAATCACACTGGATGTGAAGCCCAGAGACCTAGGTCTGGGACCTAACTTACGCAGGATGCTGAACACATAACATTCAAGTGTCTCCTTTGGTCCACTTTACAGTGGGGCTGTCAATCTCCCAGGGTTGCTTGAAGCATTAAGTTAGACAACATATGGAAAAACACTGTAAATTGTGAGGTGCTGGACATGGGAGCCAGGAGTATTACCCACTGCCAGCCCTGCATCTCTTATTCTTTGCCTTGTACTGCCTGATTCAGGCTCTCTCCTCCTCTGACCCACTTGTGGTTGGAAATATGTCTGGGGACCCACTCCACCTTGGCCAGCTGGACTCATGAGGCCACTTTCCCCCAAGGGACTCTACTGGAGACTGTACCTTTGCCTACATCCTCGATATCAGATTGGGGCCCAGGTGAGGGCTGGGCGTGGAAGGGCCAGACACTCGTCTGCTTCACACGTTCTCCTCAGAGGTCCACTTGCCTTGGCCTTCCCGCTGGCTCTTGATATCCAGGACATTCCTCGGTTCCCTCAGCCACAGCACTTGCCTCAGAGGTGTACTCTCTGAACTGTCTCCTGCTGTTGTTCTGGGCCCCACCCTTCCCTCCTGTGAACAAATTTGTTCCCCTCTGTTTGAAAATTCCTATATAGTGGTCTGAGGAACGGGTACTTGATATCCTTGCCACGGCAAGCCCTGTCCTCCCATCTTCCCTGGCACCTTCTGCCCTGAATTCTTTTCTTCCAGGATCCTAAAAAAGCCTCCCATCAATCTGCAAGTCGGTGGCTGTCCAGCACCTGCTAGATGCCTAACAGGCAACTCCAGTAGCCTTCTTGCCCTCTGGATTTTCTCTGCGGAAGCCATGCCAGTAGTCACACCCGCTTTGGGAAGCCTTGGCTCTTGGCTTCCATCAGGACACTCGCTCCCAGGTCCTGACCTCCCAGGCTGTCAGTCTCTGTCCCTTCAGGGCCTGCCTCATGCCTTTAACATGGCTCCACTGCCTCTTTGCCTCAACTCTACGTCCACTAGAGTTTCAACTACAATTTTCCTTAAGGATAATTTTATTTCAAATCTGTGTCCCAAGTTCTAGCCCCAGATTTCCCCCATCTTTGGGTCATCTATGCCTATACAGAGTTGGCATCAAACAGTTAACCCATCAAAAAAAGAACTCTTTGTATGCTCCATGAGATCTTCTCCATGTCCCAACACCAACGTACTTCTGTTAGTGGCATCACTACTATGGCAGTCATTTTTCTGGGCTCAAAACCTGTGTCATTTCAGACTTATATCAGTTTTATTTCTCCTTCTGGCCAATGGCCAAGGCCAACTCTGCAATGTTTCTTGAGTGTACCTGCTCCCTGTCTATCATGCAACCAACTGTCATAAATCCAGGCCCCGTGTTCACAACCTCTAGCAGCTCCCTGTGCTTCTCATCAGACTGAGCTCTGTCTCTGTCCACTGCCCCCACCCCAGTCCCTTCTACTGCTAGATACATCTCCATGAAGCCCCAAAGAAGAGCTTCGCTCTATGCCGTATTCCTCTGCCTATCTGGTATCATTCAGATTTCTTCAATAGGCACTGAATAATCTTGTCCAAGCAACATCTCACCTTATTCCCCACTTCCCCTGACCCAACATCCTCTGATGCACCTTGAAAAATTAAATCAATACATATACAAAGTTAAAAATTAACAGGCAGCCCCCTCCCCTGCCAAACTAAGTGCTATGGCTTATACATGCTTCTCACGTGATCATACTCAGCCATGCTGTCCCGACAGGAAGGGCATCATGAGCCTTAGATCCAATCTGAAACTCCAGAACTGACTGTGCCCTGCTGTCTCCGAGCCGCTGTGACTCTGCTTACTTCTGTCATAGTAGAACATCACTTCTTACGATGCATTAAAATTGCCCTTGAATTTGGCTTACAGTATACACTCCCTGAGGGTGGAAACTGCACTACTCATCTTGTGTTCCCTGAATGGTCAGATCCTACCATACACACAACAGGTACTTAGTGAACATCTGGTGGTTGGGTGAATGCAGGGATGAGGAGCTATGCTCTTTCACATGCACAAAGTTCCACACTCAGCAAGTAACTCAGTTCATCAAAGGCCAACATCCTCCTCCCATCACTTCGAAATTATTATTTTTGGTACCAACAACCTGAACACTCAAAATGGTCTACTCTCCTACAGGGAAGATGACCTGACAATGCAGAACAAGTGCTAGAGTGAACATCACTATACCTGTGCTTAGAAGCAGCAATACTTTCATTATGGTGTATTCTTCAAAGGTGAGCTGTAGTCGAACAAACTGAAGGCTGATCTGGTGCATCCCCTGGCACAGTTCATACATGGCAGACTGATGCATCTTCTCTCTGCAAAGGAAAAGTGGCAAACATCTAAGAACACAAGGCTCACGATCAGACCCAGGCGGCTTAGTAACAGACTGGAGTCCGAATATGCCTTTTGGATTCACCATGGAGCAGATGTGTATTTTAAAGACAAGTTAGATGTCTTTCACAGTGACTGGCAAGTTGCTTCTAGACTATCACTGCTGTGCATCTCCTAGTACCCTGTAAGAACACACTAGAAGCACCGAACCCAGCCCTATTCAAAGTATGGCACGCTTCAATTTCTGTTGAGAGTTCTGCTAAATGACGTCCACGGGTGTCATGTGAGACCACACTCAAAGCAAGACACCACTGTGATGGGGTGAAGCTCACAGACTCCTGCCCCTTCTGGCCTCAGGCATTAAGCGCTGCCTGGCTACCAGGAGAGCACTGGGCCAGATGCTGGGCAGAAGCCAGCTATGGGCAGTCTCGGTTCCACGTAGCCTTCCTTACTGAGATTGTGCAATATGTTAACTATTTGCCACAATATGATTTCAGAGGGGAAATTAAAAAATTGTTAAGGTTGAGAAGAACCCTAAGTGGAATTGCTCTGATCAACAAAGCAAAGAACACAGGACCTCAGCACCATGTATACACATTTGCAGATACACAGTCAAGCAATCCCTTCTCTCCATGATCCACATTTCCATAAAAATTGCACTTACATGACCACAGAAGCTACTCTCCTCTCTTTCATGAAGGAGTAAGGTATCACTTTATTTTTTAGATGTTTTTCTTCAAAGTAAAAACGTATCGGAAGGCCCCAAGTAACTAGGATTTATGACCAGACTGCAAAAAGTTAAAAAAAAGTCTAGGAGTGAGAAAAAGGGGAAGGATTTGACAGGCCAAAGAGACAGAGATCTGTGGGAAAACACTGCTGCCATCCGTCTTCCAGGAGGCATCTGGACTCCAGCCTGGCTGACACATCTTACAGCTCAACTCTGAGTGCATTTATAAGGGCCCCATGATGAAACACAGTACAGTTTGCTCTGAATTATTATTACGTATCTCTCTTCTCAAACCATTAGCTAAAAGCTATTTTAAATTAAGAAACCACTTTAAACACACAAAATAATAGCAGAAACCAAGGAAGAATTTAAACATACATACAAAATCGTAGCAGAAGCCATGGATCTACCACCCACAGTTACCAATATGAATAAATGCTCATCCTGTCGCCATCTTTCCTCGAACATGCGAAAGTTAAGGCCCATTCTGTCTTCCTCCTTGATTTGACCCATCTCTTTCTCTTTCAAGGGAACCACTCAGTTGGGGGATTATCATGTTCTCTCAGGTGTGTACATTTTATGATACATGTATCTATAAGTAGCATGTAAGATGGGCATGGTGGCACACACCTGAAATCTCAGCACTCTGGGAGGCCCAGGCAGGATGATTACCCAGTTTGAGCCCAGCCTAGACAATTTAGCAACTTAGCAAATTCCTGTCTCAAAACAAAAAAATTTAAAAGGGCTCAATTGACTCTACCTTAGCCTCCCAAGTAGCTGGGACCATGGGCCCATGCCACTATATCCAGCTCTCAATGTCATTCTTGATAATATTTTTTGCCTTAAAAGTTTTTCTGACCTTAAAGTCTTCCTCCATTTCCCCCTTTCTTTCTCTCTCTCTTTATGGCTTGCCTGATATCTCCCCTTCCTTTCAATTCTTTATTTTCAAACTACCCCATGTGTCTTCAAAACAGCAGAAAGCAGAGTTAAAAAACTTGAACAGTCTCTGTATTTGAATAGCTCAGTTTAATCTGTTTCCATTTATCATTATTACTGATATATTTGAATTTTCCATTCTATTAATTTTCCTACCTTTTTTTCTTCTGTGTTTTTCTACTTTCCTCCCTTTAATTAGGTTGATCAATTTTTTAAAACTCCTGTGCTCGACTATTGGATCTAGAAGGTATATACAGAATCTGCCAAATGTAGACACACTCCAGCAGTTCACTGTGCTAATAAATGTCTGGAAGCTCACGGCCACCACTTTGAGCACCTTTTGTAATTGTAGAGGCCAAAGGTAACATGTACTAAACCCACGCTGTCTTAACAAATTTAGTATTAAATTATTTATAACAAGTTTCTCTTTTCCTGATTTATACATTTTTTTGGCAGACTCTGTATATATATATGTGTGTGTGTGTGCATATGTACACATATATATGTATCTATGTTTATATGAAAATATATTTTCATACTTCAAATAATTTTTAAGAACTCTGACACTTAAACACATCTAAAGGTAATCAATAACTTTTTCATGAGAAACAAAAAATTTAGGCTGCTTTATCTTTGCCCTCTTGCCTCCCATCTTCCATGTTACTGTTTTTAGCATGTCCATTTCAACTTGTCTTCAAATCACTACTAAAGTGAGTGTCTCTCAAGCTTACACATGCCACATTTGTTTCAATCAACCAATGTGTTTCTTTGATTACCATCACTTTTTGCATTGCACTCTTCTAGGTTTAATTTCCTAATGAAGAATATATTTATTAGTTTTTCAGGAGTGGTTAATTGCTAAAAGAAGTTTGTCTTTTAGTTTCAATTTTTCTTACAAGGTCTGAATCTCACCTTCATTCTTGGAGAATAGTTTAAAAAGCTATAGATTTCTAGCTTGACAGGCAATTTCCTTTCTTTAAGGACAGTTGCCAACTATTCCTGGGCCTTCATTGTAGTTTCTGAGTAAATTTTCAGTTAGTCTAATTGTGATTCTCTCATAAGACAGACACTTGCATTTTCTCTTTTGTGGCTTTTTTTTCCCATTTATTTGATACCTGCAATTTAATTATGAGGTTTTATAGTTGCAGACTAATTTTTCTTTCTCCTGATCAGGATACAATGCCCTTATCTAATTTGAAGATTAAAGTATTTTTCAGTTCTGAAATGTCCTTAGCCATTATTTCTTTAAATGTATCTTCATCCTATTCCAGTCATTTTCCCTTTTTGAGCTCCTGTTTGCAGTGTGTTGGACCTTCTCAGTGTCTTCCACATTTACCGCCTTTCTATATTTCCTATCTCAGCTCTCTACACTGCATTATGAGTGTTTCTCTCAGATCTATCTTCCAATTAAATTTTTCTATTTCTAATCCATCATTTCAGACCTAGTACAGTATTTTAATTTTAGTGGCAATATTTATCATGTTGAGGAGCTCAGAAATACTTTAGTTTTTTCTCAAATAAATCCATTATTTTTCATAAAACATTTCCTCTTTATGGAATATATATGTCCTTACACTGACAGATATTGTAAGCATATCTATTTTGCAGCTTTGCATTATTTTGATCTTCTGGGTGAACCTCATGAATACTGGTTTGTAGAAGGGACTCTACAGGAAGTTTTGGCATTTACAACACTCGTGAGTATAAATATTTTCCTTGTTCTAGACCAGTTTTTATGTAAATTTATCAGCTGAAATGCTCTTTGGAAGATTCATATAGTTTAAATTTAGGTTTCACATATTATACGGTATAGGCAGAGTCTCTTATTTCTTTCTGCCTCTTTGTTATGTCCCTGGGCTGACTAGTTGGTTGAGTTATACTGTGCTTGTTGGTAGAGAGTGAACTCTTTGCTGAGTCCTGGATTTATGCAGGGGGCTTTACCACAGGCCCCAAACTTGTTGGAGTTTTAAGTTTTTTCTCCCTTTCGAGTTTGTATTCTAATTCCCCCTTATCCCCAAAGCACAATATATCTGCTCCTGTGGTAGTCTGGGGTGTGTGTGTTTGTGTGGGGGGTCAACTGAGGCTTTAGTTCTGAGTTAAACTACCCTGGCTGCACTTTTTCTTCTTTTGAGCTTGCCTATATGCATAAGATTTTCTTAAATGCAAATTTTTTATGTGTTCAGAGAAAAAAAACAAGGTTCATTTCAGTTTTACCATACTGATTGCAAACTATAAGCTTCTTAAAGGCAGGATCTGTGTCCAACTAACCATTTTGAATGTCAAGAAGAAAATGACAGATAAGTGCTAAGTGCCAATATTTGCACAATAAATATTTCATGAATAAATGAGAGAGAGAGAGAGAGAGAGAAGGAAAAAAGAAAGAGAAGACAAGAAGATGAGCTGAAGACATGCAAATTTGCGTATGATAGTGATGGCTAAGCAAGGGCAATACAATTGGCTGAAAGTAAGAATATCAAGTGGCCCAAAAATCAGATGTGGCTTTTGGGAAGTTCTCAAGGAGGGAGGGAGGTGGGTACTGATTGACTGAGATTATAAATGGAGATAAAGCAGACTGCGAACTCAGGACGTCCACGGACCAGCATACAACCTGCACTGGACACTGCAGTTCTAAAAATAGAGCCATACGCGTTAGATTTCTTAGCCTCACTGTGGCAAAAGAGGAACAGGCACCTTGGCTTTGCCACAGAAGGACCCGGTGGTGCACAGCCTGCGACCCCCACCCCCCCAGTTGCTGGCTGTGTGGTCCTGTAACTGTGTAACTTCTGACACTGAGGCTTATAATATTTAAGAATGGGCTACTAAAAATCCCAATCTTCCAAAGATATAGGAATCAACTATATGGAATTTCTTAAATTCTATAAAGTTCCATACAAAAGTTTTGTTTTGTTTTTTTTTTAACATCATGGTGGGAATATAACACTCCTTGAGAGACCGGTTTTTGTTTTGGTTGAAATAAGCCAAGAGAGCACCAAAATCTCAAAATGACAATTCAACAAGAGAGCATTTTATCATTATTGTTTCTCTACATAAGATAGTAACCCAAGGGAAAAACCAGTGATACGACAGATGTTCAGAGGTGGAAGTGACTTGCCTTGCGTCAAACATGAGAATCAAACACCTCCTTGGCAAGGTGTTTCTGTTATGGAGATGTGTTAATAAAACACCCACTCACAGATCAAAGGTTAGAAACCCAGACTGTACCTGAAAACAGATTAGACCTTTCACGCGTGACAACACACCTAAAGAAAGCATCTTCTGCCACTTCAGTGTGCACAACATCGCTTTTAACTCTTTGCTGGAGGATGGCCTGAGTAACCCCAGGCCTCAGGGCTGCCACTTACGGTGGCATACACACCACAGCTGCATTTCTTTTTGCTACATCTCATAATTATGTCCTGGAGGAGCTGTCATCACGTCCTTGGTGAGAAACTTTATACATGAGAAAGCCAGGAACAAACCAAGGTATTTTACTTCAAAACTCAGGCTTTCTCCTCTGTCTGTGCTGCTGACCCAAGTAAAAGTTTTCAGCTCTTTTCTCCAGTCATCCAGCTGTAGAGAGATTCGGTGCCTCATAGGTTCTGTTGTTATCCTCACTCATTTGCTTATCCTTTGCTCCCCACTATGTGGTGAGATTTTGTGTTTCAAATTCCAGTGCTGTTTCCATGGCATGAAATTGAGTTCTCTAAATGAGGAGTATTGTGTACTCAATATAGCTTATAATTTCATGAAAATAGGCCATCTCGGAAGCACAGTTCAGAGCACATCATTTTTGCATAATTAGGTGAAATGTACATAAATGTATATCCAAAGAAGTGAAAACAAGGACAATCTTCTTGGCATGATACTGGTATTAATATTACAATATTATTTTGCAGAAATATCTTTTGCTAAATGCTTTTCTTCACTTTATAATTTTATCTCACTTTGAACAAGATAATATAAAAATTCACTTTACTACTTTGGGAAAGAGAAGCAAATGATCAAAATCATTTTGAACAGTGAAATAAAATAAAGGCAGCAGGAGTCTACTGAGACGTTACCCACGAGCGACTGACAGCTATTAGTCTACTTCTGGCCACGGGCACTGATGGCCCTCATCCTCGCCATCCACTTCTACACATCTCACCTGTGGGCCAGAACAAATACTGATTTGTGAACAAACACAACAACCAAAGTGGGCACAGAGTTGTAGTTTCAATTCTAAGGTACGTGGATTACATTCTATGAAAACAACAGTTCTAAAATATTTTTAAAGAAATAAGTATTTTTTGGTAAACTTGAAATTTTCTCAAACTGGGAAACTTGAAGGTTTTTACAAAACAGGGAAACCAATTTTATTTATAGCTACAATTTCATCTGGTCCTCTCTCAGAACACCCATTTTACTAAACAAGTCATAGGATCATTTTGAAATAGCTTTAAAATAGTACATTAAAATAATCCAACTTTTCCAAACCTAATTCCAGTTGGAATAAGAGTGAATATTTAGAGTTAGAAAATATTTCTTCCTTGATTTTGAGAACTTGGGGTTACAAACAGCAGGAAATAGAAAAAGTCCCATTAAAATCAGAGCAGGAAAAACATCTATAATGTAAATGATTTGTATGCTGGTTGCTTGCTTTTAATCTAAACAGCTTTTATATCTATGGGACCCAGGCTATTTTGCTGTTATGGTACGTCCCCAGTGTTGCCCTATGGGCCAATGGAACACTCTTATTTTAGTATTCAGGTACTGGCTTATACTACTAAGATAAAAACTAATCAAAAAGCTTAGTCACTCAGTTATATGGTGGTCCATGTAGAAGCAGCTGTGGATCCACCCTAGAAATGTCATCCGTATTTATGTTCTACTCTGATACAAGCAACATTCCCAGCCTTGGGGAACTGCAGAACTTGGGAGCTCTGAATTTGGGCCTAAATGTCTACAAGGACCATTGCTATGGTGCCAGCTATAGCGAAAATGGAACTGGGTTCTTCCACTTTCCAGCCTGGAACCTGGTGGGATGGTTTGAACCTCCCCCCTGTCCTTTCTAGGTTCTCATCAGCAGCTTCCATTACACATTCTCACACTGATCTCCTCAAGGGGTCTGTTATATTCACTTTGGGGCTGGAGGCGGGGCAATGCTGACCACTCATTCACTAATGGTCTCACGCATGTGACCCTTGGCATTCACTGAAAAATCACACAGGAAGCTGTGTGAGGCACGGAATTTTACAGTGATAAGACTTAACATGATGTCTCCATGGAATGCTGCCCCAAGAGACAGCCCTTTGTGGGAGACCCCTGTATCTTTGCAAAATAGCTGATGACTCCTCCCACTTTTTGTTACTTGCCATCCTTACAGAAAGACTCATGTGAAACACTGTTCTTGAACTTTGCAATGGGAAAAAGCTTCTTTCTTAATGCTTATTCTTGCTTAAAGAATCTCTGTAAGAACTGAGAACACAGGTTGAGGGCTATGTGTACATAACAGCAGGATTCCTAGTAGCCAAAAGAGGAAATCAATCCAAGCCTCCATCAACAGATGAAGGACTGGCAAAAAAATGTGATATATGCATACAAAATATTATTCATCTGTAAAAAGGAAGGAAAATTCTGACACATTATTGTGGCTTACGTCTAATGCCCCCACCCCAAGCCTCATGTGGTCATGGATGGGGCTTTTCAGAGGTGGATGGATCTAGAGTGTGTGATGCTGGGATCAAGGATGTGCGATTACTAAATCAGTCCGCTAACTGGTTTGGCATGGTTCTGGGTGTGGACAATGGGAAGGCCCATGCTGAGTATGAATGCCACCCACCCTAAGGCCATGTAGTCTGGATAGAATGTAAGGGACAGAAAGAGGACAGCCGTGGTCACTGCCTCACTATTTCTCTGCTTTGCTGCCTTCTGGCCGCCATGAAGCTTTTCTCCTCTGCGATGCCCTTCTGCCTTGGAGCCAGCCGATTATAGACGGTGAAACCTCTTCAAACTGTGAGCTAAATAAACCTTTCCTCCTTTAACTTTGGGTGTCATGTATTTTGTCTCCTCAACGAGAAAAGTAGCTAAGACACACATGCTATTATATGGTATTTACCAAGTAAAATAAGCCAATCACAAAAAGGCAAACAGGGCATGATTCCATGCACATGCCGTGTCTAGCACTGTCAAACTCACAGACAACAGAATATGGTTACAACAGGTAGGGAAGGCGGGAATAGGAGTTGTTGGGTGGTACAGAGAGAGCTTCAGTTTTAGAGTCTAAAAGAGTTGCAAACTGAATACTAATGATAGTGTGTACTGAGTACTACTGAACTGCATGCTTAGAGGTAAGATGGTTAGTTAAATTTTCAGGTTATGTGAATTTTCTCACTACTAAAAAGTTTTCACAGTTAAAAATACAGCAAAAAATAATGTCTGCAATCCACAATTTTACCTGTGATAAAACAAACTGAAAATTGTGTTTAAGTAACTTCTCTTCAGGCATTTCTTTCTTCTTTCGAAATACATATACTGTTGCCTTTCTCCTTTATTTTTATAATTTACCTTTTATCTCTTTGTGTTTTGATAGATATTTAGTCTTACCGTATCTGTGCCTTTATTGCAAGCCATACTCAATACTTTTTGAAAGCAGAAAGGGAAAAATTTTTTAATAAACCATTTCAAAAGATCACTGAGGAACAGTTCCTCAAAGACCTGTCTGTTGTCGTGTTGGTGCCCTAAAGGGGAAGGAAAAATAGAATTCCCTTTATCACTACTCCTTTCTCTCTCCACAAATTCACATTTAATAAATGTAATCCTTTCACATTGGCTGATTTTATAAATGCCAAAGCACAAGAGGTCCCTAGTTCTTCCACCTATTGGAATCTGCGGAAAGTACAATGACATTTTTTACTTAAGATCTTTTAGTAACATTGCACGGAACTGTAGCTCAACAGAACATCTTTTAGGTGGGTAAGACATCATGTTGTTCAGGAAGGGATTACAGAAAGAAAACAGGTATTTCACGTTAGTCCTTGCATGAAACACCAGATAATTCTCATCATCGTGGTCTGTATTGCTCTTCTTGAAAGTAGGGCACATATCTTTCTATGATATTTTTATATGCTCCACAGCTTTACAATTATGTGAATGGTAAATAAATATTGGGCAGCAACTGTGAAGAGGTAAATCCAACAGATTTCACAGACTTCGAGCTGTTGTTCTCTTTGCAAAACAAAGCAATGCTGAACTGGAGTTTGAAGTCTTTAGAATCGTAAGAGGAGAACTGCCACTAAGCATGCTTGCTAAAATGATATTATTTCAATCAATTGCCTCTAGGAATGCATGCGTTATATTGTCACAATGTCAGCAGCAACAGCATCAATCTATAGCAGGGAGTTAAATAACCTGAGATCATAGCATATCTGAAAGCCCAGATATTTCATCTGATCCTGCACTCCACATCATTGCATCTGAATAAATCTAACATCTTGTTACGTGGTCAGTGTAACAGATGGTCCCTATCTCAAGCTTTTTATTTCCCTAAAAAACAGTCACAGAAACAGGTTTTTCCTCCCTTTCAAACCTTAATTAGAATAAAAATGACCTCAATTTGGGCATTCAAATTATTCCAGTTTACTGCCCTCCCCTCAATGGCTTACTAGATTTTCTCCTTAACTCAGAAACAATATTTACCAAGGACCATTTTGCTAGTTGCAGGTCTAATGTCTGCTCATTTTTACAGCATTTATGCAACTTCTATGCAGCCAGGATCGAGGAACCACTTGAGAATGGTGTTTGTGGTTTGCTTTCGTGTAGACTTATGTCTTAGATTTGTGCTCCACTGGGCCATAGGACAGCCTTCTAGTCTCTATTAATTTTACATGGTCAATTCTAGTAATAGTTAAAAGCCAATTGAGTGTTTTGTTTGTCACCTTAATTGATGTTCCAAAAGGGATATGTTTTCATAGAGTTGCCCTTGGACTTGAGAGTCACAATCTCCTCTACTCCACACTAGTCAAAATAACATGCGACAATCTAAGCATCTAGCAGGGGCTCCATTAGGTGGCAACCATAATTTATCACAGGCAGTGTCAGAGGCATGGAAAAATGTTTTTATCATAAATGGTATATATGGTATTTTCTAAAATATCAATTTGTACCATAGATTTTTACATACTGAACACAACACAGTCAGCAGTTTCTTATGGGTACAAGGACACAGACTTTTGGTACAAGAAAGAAAGTATGTTGCCATAGGCCCCTGTGAAAATTCAGATTTTACAAGAAGTTGGGAGTATCTATGATAAATCGCCTTAACAAAATGTTTTGCTTTAACCAAAAGTTGAAGACGTTGATATGTCTTCACTTTCTTAGGCTAGTAATGATGTAATTCATTTCACCAAAGTGACTGCTAAGCAAATCTGGGGACAACTCTTCCTGTGCCATCTGTCCCTAAGATAAGTGACTAGGAAACACGCTAAAATAAGGTCAGGAATACAGCAAACTGTAGAGGATTAAAAAGAAATCCCAGTTTACTATCTATCATCTGTAACAACAGTGGAGGCCTTTGGTACAGGCAAAGGCATGAATACTACCAGCATTCTCTTCCTAGGGGTTTCTCTTCCAGAAGAAATTAATTGGACAGCTAAAGATATAGTAAGCCAATTTTTTTTTTTTTTTTTGGATTCTCGGTTTTGGTTAAGGAAGTTTATATTGTATATGTCCTTCCTTCACAGAAGCACTGGCTCTGGTTCTTGACTATGCTACAATGACTTATTTATTCCAGCACATTTTTTGGAAAGAATGTCAAACTTCACTGCCTGCCTTGCAAGTACAAGGACCCGAGTTCGATCCCCGGTACAAAAAAAAAAAAAAAAAAAAAAGAATGTCAAACTTTACTGGAAACAGTGTTCTAGGATTTGGAGTAGGGCTGTCTGGTCTCAGAGCCTCTGGTCTTAAAAGGTACAGTAAGGTTAAAATACTAAACAGCATGCTTAGAATCTTATGAACACTTAAAAAATGCTCAAAAATGTTAATACCTTGTGCCAGAACTGCAATGGGGTGGCCCTCTATATCTGTGGGTCTCACAGTTACGGATTCAACCAACTTACAGATCAAAAATATGCAGGAAAAAAGCTGCATCTGAAGTGAACATATACAGACATTTTTCTTGTCATTATTCCCTAAACAATATAGTATAACAACTGTTTACATAGCATTTACATTGTTCTCGGTAGTATAAGTAATCTAGAGATGATTTAAAGTATGAGGGAAGATGTCCCTAAGTTATGTGCAAATGCTGCATCATTTTATACAGGGGACTTGAATGAACATTTGCAGATTTTGATATCTGCAAGTGTCCTGGAGCCAATCAATCCCCCTTGTATGACTATAATCCCCCTTGTATGACTATCCCCAAGGATGACTATATGACAGATAAAATATAAAAGGACAACGATCTCTAGAAAGACACTCTTCATTATTATTATCAAGTCTCACACTAGTAGGCTATAGACTTCAATACTAAATTCTGGGAATTTAATGATCTGTTAGATCTTAACCTATTTGGTTAAATAGAAAACAGAAAACTTTCAGTGGGCTACTGTTTCATTCGGGGATATCTGGGGGCATAAACTTGAAAATACTGTCTAATTTCAATAAATGACCACCATTTGCTCATTTGTAAAAGGGGGCATACTACTGGATGTACACTGCATTTTAAGAATTTGAACAGAATTAGTTGCTGATTTAGAAATGCTACCAGACTAGTGTTTGGGTAAAGAGTGACAGCAAATCACTTTTGTTTCTGTTACAAATTTTTCTGTGTGAACTAGGAACTTAAAAAGTCACCTTCTCTCTGAAGAAAAAGTCACATAATAATATGACTATGTAGAATACTATACCCAGAACCTGGCATAGTATGAAGAAGGACAAATTCTGGGTATGCGGCTGAGCTTCCAAGGTGACAGCAGAGTGGCTCACACTTGGATAGGAAGGGTGGGGACACAGAAGGCAGAAAACAACTGTGCTCACTTTATAGGATCACAGATTTCATCTCCAAAGTCTTCCTTTGTGAGAAGGTATCGAAAAGCTCCAAAGACTATTAATCATATATGCTATTATTTTCATTAAGAAAACTGAACCTAGGGCTGGGGATTTAGCTCAGTGGTTCCGCCAGTTGCCTCGCAAGTGCAAGGACCCAAGTTCGAATCCAAAAAACAAAAAAAAAAAAAAAAAAAAGAAAACTGAACCGTAGAAAATATTGTCAAGGTTCCACTATTTTGGATAAAAGAGAGTTGTTTTGTTGATTGAATCATTCTAAAACCTGACACACTGTCTGCCTGAATGGCAAAAAAAAAAAAAAGAAGTTTAACTCAATTAATTTATTAGAGATTAGCCACGTGTCCTTTCTTATTACTGATTCTGAACATCTGTCACAAAGCAGATTTTGTTCAGGACATTATGAACAACTGCATCATTCATTACTGGATGAAGTAAGTGTCACACCACCAGGCTACTGCATGAGCAGTGACATCCATTGCTCATAAAATGTGCACACAAAATGACAAAAACACGTTTACTCAGTGCATAGCCTACATACTTCTTAATTCTTTATCCACCTTTATAAAGTCATTGGTCAAGATCGCTGCGAAATATACATCGGACATTTTCTAATCTTCCCCTTTGAAATTCTGTGCACTTTCTCCAAGTAGAACTATGTGGCCATATAGTTTCTCTTCAACAATGAATGACTTGCTGGGTTTTGGTGGTTACAGCTTAGGACCAGGAGTGTAAGGTTAGCACCTCAGAAGTGTTAGCCCCTGTGATGGTGGGGCAGGCAGGAGGACCCTTCTAGGCCCCACGAAGCACTAGTTCTTGGCAACCCCACAAAAGAGAGAAGTGAATGCAGCCCCAGTCCCTCATTTCTTACAGTGCTCAGCAGAAAGACCCGTGTGTGTGTGCGTGTGTGTGTGTGTGTGCGTGCGTGTGTGTGTGTGGGGGGGGCAGACTGGTCAGCTGGCAGCAGTTTCTGCAACATGGGAAAGGAATAATAGTACCAGGGTCTGCAGGTGTGCCCTGCAGATTTCTATGCGGAAACTCTCTGGCCAGTGTGATAGTATCAGGAGGTGGGGCCTTCTGGAGGTATTTATTCATGGTATCAGGACCCTTAGGAATGGGTTTGAAGGGGCCAGTTTCAGACTTCTCATCTCTGTTAGGAAGCAGTGCTTCTCCCCCGGAGGCCCCAGCCACAAAGCAGATCTCAGAAGCAGACAGCATCTCTCCCCAGACACCAATGTTCAACTTGACAGCCTTCAGAAGCCTCAGCAGTGAATGTGTGTTGGTCTTAAGTTACTCAGTCTCAGGTATTTTGCGGCAGCAGCATAAGTGGACTAAGACAAGCAGTCAGGGAAACTAGTCATGACAACAGCAGCAATAAAGCAACATCATTTCATCAAGCACTCCTGGGAACAGAAATTTCAATGATTTTAAGACCGAGAGTGAGGCTCTGAGAAAAAGTTTTTCATTTAGAAGAACCGCTCTGAAGAACAGTACAAATGTTTATCCTGGAGTAAAAAAGTAACTTTGCCTCGCCAGTTCTCTTCCCTCTGGAAAAGTCTATAAGATCCTTAATACACTTAATTTGAAAGTGGGAAGTGGACTTTTTATTTAATAAATAAAAGATTTGGTGATATCATTGTACTCTACAAGAAAATAGTAAAGAGCTACAGAGCAAAAAAGAGAAAAGGATGAACCAGAAGTGGAAAGATGAGGAAAGGACGGAGGGAGGGAAGGAAGGAAAGAAAGAGAAAGGAAGAAAGAAAAGAGAAGAGAAGATAAGGACCAGCCAGTTGGAAACAAAAAAAGAAAGAAAGAAAACAAGAAGAAAGAGAAAGGAAGGAAGGAAAAGAATAACAAGGGGAAGTAGTCACTGTCTATTCTAGCTGGTGCGGGACTGAATAGTGAGGAACGAAAGAAGAAGAATAGTAAGGAAGACAGAAACTTCGAACAAAAGGAAAGCAAGAAAGCACAGCCCGCTGGCTTTGGGACATGTAAAACCACAAGTCTTCCTGCCCTGCAGCTTGACAGCTTCAGCCTCATTCTGCTGGGTCCTTCCTCACTCCTGCCTCATCCTTTCCTCTTTACTATGGGCACCCAAATTCCACCCTCCGGCAGGACAGCCTGGCCTTTCAAGACACGATGCCAGGTGGCTCTACTTGACCACCTCGGTCCAGAACAATCACATTCTCCTCCAATTCCTAAAGCACCCACCTACAAAATGAATTTGTCACTTGTCAGTTGGCTTCATCTTGCTAGTGCTCTACTCACCCATCTGTGCCTCACTTGTCCAGTAATCACCAGCTGCAATACAGAATTCTGGAGGATGGAAACTCTCATTCACTTCTTTAGATGCCTTACAACAGTGACCATGGTGCTCTGCATATTGTAAATACTCATCATTTTTACTACTGACTGAAAAAAATGCTAGTCCTTTTTCATAAACTTTTAGCTACACCAAAAAAAAAAAAGAGAGAGAGATTTAATCTCACATTAGGAGAAGTGACTTAGGAAATCCATTTATAATATTGTCTTCTTTTTTAACTTCATTCTAACCACGTTTTTATAGTGGCAAGAATAAAGTAGCACTCTTGTAAAATAGAACTACTACATTACTGTAAACCATGGGGAGATGGAAGGGGCCTTTGGAACCTTTTAGTCTCTACTGTGCTGTAGATGAGCCAAGATGCAATAGGACAAAAAGAGCCTGAGCTTGGACACAGAGCCTGTGCTCAAACCTGAGAGCATCTCCCAATGGCTACATGTTCTTGGGTAAGTTATTGGACCTCTCTCTGCCTGATGCATATGCATTGTGCATGAAATAGTAATAATACTATCTTCCTTATGATTGTTTGTAAATGATACAATACACAGGAAAGACAGTGGGTGGCACATGGCAGGTTCAGTGGGTATTTTGCTAGGAGACCTGGACTCCTTTAGGTGCAGGGGCTCTATTCTACTCAGCTCTGAATCTCTGGTGCCTGCAATATAAATTATCAACTCTTTTTTGAGTAAAGAAAGAGATCCAGGTCTCAAGTGAGGCTTCCCCAAGACCAAAGAGAGTTAGAGTCTGGCTTGGGTTTTAAAGATTATTTAGGCCAGCAGTTCTCAAAGTCCAGCAAGAGGGACTTCAAGCACTCCCAAGCCCTTCCTTATTTCCTAACTTCACATCTGTGTGAGGCTGAACCATTTTCATCTGCGCAGTCCAGAACAACCCATTACAGCAGGCTGAATGTAAGCAGCAGATAAGAGGATGCCACTGTCTTCAATGGAGGCAGATTAAAGGGCTTGGCAAAATTACAAACAGTGGGGCCAGGGATTTAGCTCAGTGGTGCCACACCTGCCTCGCAAGTGCAAGGTCCTAAGTTAGATCCCTGGTACCAAGAAAAAGAAAGAAAAAAAAAAAAGTACAAAGTCGTACTCTTCTAATTTTTTTTTGTTTTGGAAAAGAAGCTATTTTTCATAAAAGATATTTATATGTTATATAGTGACACCTCGGTTCACAAACTTAATTTTTCCATGATTCTGGTTTGTGAAGTGAGCCACCACTGTGTTATTTGTAGAATTTGCAATGGTTTGCTATTGTTAATTTGAAGTAAACGGATACATTTAAAAATTGTTTTAATTTCTAATATGGGTAACAATAGGTATAATTTACACAAACAAAAGGTCTTTGGGATCCTCAATGATTTTAAGTGTAGAGAGGATCCTGAGAAGGAAATCTGCAAGCCACTGATGTACTCCAATTTCCTTATTCTGTGGGAGAAAAATGAAGACTTCACAAAATGAACTCATTTACTTGACATCATCAAGGTCATCAGCAACAAAGTTAGGGACTGGGCCTCAGCTCTTCCACAGTGGAGCTCTTAACTACTGCCACGATATCCAAAAGAAAACAAAACAGATTTGAAGAAGTATTGTCAACGGTGAGCCACAGTTCCAGTTTTTCTATGAACATCTTATTTCCCACCTATGCTGTTGGTACACTGGCAAGTTCTTACCTACCTTAAAAGATAATTTTTATGAGAGATGCGACATGGTTACTAAGAGTTCCAAGGCCGAAGATTTAGCTCAGTGACAATGTGCCTGCCTCTCAAGCGCAAGGTCCTTAGTTCAATCCCCAGTACCACAAAAAGAAAACACAGAAAGAAAGAAAGAAAGAAAGAAAGAAAGAAAGAAAGAAAGAAAGAAAGAGTTCCAAACATACACAGGATCTGAAACCATTATGAGGCTGCAACAGTCTATACTGGAGCAGCCTGAAAAGCCAAACTCCAGTCAATGCAGAAGCCTCAATAGCTGGAAAATGTAGACCTTTGGACCAAGAGATCCTTGAGTTCAAAACTTTGAACCTTGGTCTCCACATCTCTAAAACAAGAGGGAAAATAAATTATTGCCTCACAGAGTTGAGAGGTTTAAACAATCTACTGGAGATGGTGATTAGCATAACACCTTTTGTAAGATTTCAGCCTCAGATCGAATCCTTCAAATTCCCCATAAACTACTCGATATTACTTCCACACTGTGATGTCCAAGGTAGTGGAGAATGCCATCTCAGCCATCACAAAAAGATAGTGAGAAGCTTATAAACTACTAATCCCATCGATTCCACTGAGGGGGCATTTGTCTCAAGGTAAGGGGGCACAGATGCCCCACGTGATGCTGTCCTTAGGCAAGGCTGCCATACCTGTGAGTGTGTACAGGGCTTGAGCAAGAGGCCTGTGCTGCACTAATGCTCGAAGTGCACAGATGTGTACTAATAAGGAGGCATGGGCACAAACATGAGCTTTTTGTGTTTGTTCCTTTCATTTTCCACTTGCTTCTTTCAAAATAGAATCAAATGCCAAAGTCTGAGGAAAACTAACTTCTTCACAGCCCTTCTCCATAGGGCTAGGGCTCGTGGGTGAGCACAGGAGACAATATACAACCAAATTCATCTCCTGCTTGTGACAGGAGACAAAAGGATAATCATGTGGCTCAGTTTGGACTCTGGAAGTGTGCAAAGATGCAAGTCCAGAAAACACTTTCATAAAATCAAGACATATTGAAGTCCGCTCCCCTCTTCCAGTCAGGGTGGTGCCATCAAAGTTACCATTTTTTGTGTGTCTTGTGATTTGTGTCCAGGTAGGAAGCCAGAATCCCTCTTTGGTTTTGACTAATTCGTTCCTGGTAACCTGCCCTAATCTTGCAACACAGTCACTGCAGAAAAACATTTTTCTCTACTCGTCAAATTTTCAATTTCTTGACTTCGATTTTATTTTACATTGGAAAGAAGAGTATTTTCAGCTGAAGAGATCAAACCCCTTGAGCACATTAACTGAAAAAAGCAATATGCTAATACTAGATGCACCACGCCTTTAACAGATAACATACACTCTTAAACTGTTTTTGACTTTTATTCAAAATGAAAAACAGCTCCCTCTAGTTAGCCAGAGTAAAGCTTGCCTATATTTCTTGCATCATTACTGTTCTATGGGACCTCAATATAGTTACACATAGCTTAAGCAGTTCATTCCATTTGCAGTCTCATATTTGTTTTGCTTTAATTTCATACTATACTGGCAATTACCCAGCTTCATTAACTCCTTAGGAAATTTCTCAAGTACACTACAAGAAACATCATGCAAGAAATATTAACCTAAAGCAGTTTTCTTAAAGTAAAATTAGAGAGAAGTCTGCAAAAATGAATCTTTCATTAAGTTCACATGAGTTGGGGAAGGGACCAACTCTTGATGTCACTCTTACAGTAAGAGCAGTCATCAGGGAAGTAAGTATCCTTTGGACTGAGCTCCAGGGACAAACGAGAAGAATGTTAGGAGCAGAGGTATTGCCATGGAGACAGGACCAAGCAAAGAGAGAGGGCGATTTGGCTGAAGCACAGTTTATGCTGAGAGGCAGCAGCAAATAATGCTGAAAAGAGCATTTGAAAGTTAATTAGTCCGACATGCACTGCCTAATGCCAGCAGTCTTCTAGATGCTGGCAATGCAAAGGTAGACCACACAGGCCAGGCTCCTGCCCTACCCGGGGCAGCATGATGGGGGCAGAAGACCTACAAGGAAGACAATTCAAGTGTGAGAATGAGGAGGGACTGAGCAGAGAGCTTTGGTCCAAATCTGGTGGTCAGGGATGGTCTGTCCAAATAAGGAATATTCTGAACAGAGACAAGAGAGTGGGGAAGAGCCAGTCTCCTGCCCGGAGTGAGCAGCAGGTGTGACGGGCTGGAGCTCCTCAAAGCTCCCCCAGGAGGTCAATGTGCCGAAGCCAGGGCTCCAGCCAACCCCGGGGAGAATTCATTGCAGCTCCATCTCACTGTCTAGAATACCGGTCTCCTTTTGTTGTTGCTGTCACTGTGCATGGGATAATGCAGTCACCTGAGCTGCTTCTCTGTTGATCCTGCAGGATTTCTTCACATTGCTGCCTTTGCCGCTTTGGCTGCCCCAACTGACCACTAGTGGGAGCCCCACAGAGGAAGGGAATTTGGGTTCATTTTCTGCTCTATTTATTCTCAGGGTCTACCATGGTACAGGGGTGGATACCATGCTGCTGCTCAAGAAACACTTGAATGAATGGACCAAACCAGCATCATCGCTCTTAATATCCCAAGAGTGGCCAAAATGAGAGGCAGGCTTTGGCGAAAATGAAGACAGTTGAAGCACTGAGTTAGAGTGTGAATCCAGAGTTTCAGTTTTCAGGGTTTCCACCTTTCTCCTGCCCCTTAGGAACCCTGAATGCGAAAAGTCACTCAGCAGCCGTGTGGCACCCATTTCTTTTATGGATTTCCCTCCTCTTACATCCTCTGCTGAATATCTAGACAAATAAGGGGAAAAACAGTGTTTTAAAAAAGCAGGAAGGAAATGTCCCCTATATACTTGAATGACTTGTTTACAGGTTCCCAATCTTCTTCAGGCCTCTCCGCATTCCCTCTGCTGAGCCTCTGTCAGGCGGGGAGACTGGTCTTTGCATCCCACTTTTGTGCAAAAGAGACATAATTCCTTGTCGTGCTGCTCCTGCCCTCTGCAGGCAAGGACTGGCCATTCTCCACTTCTCACACGGATTTTCTTTATCGAGGACTCTCATCTTCAACCATGTCCAGGGCCAGGCAGAGTGCAGAGAGGCGGGTGAACAGCAGGTTGTGCTGAGCACCGCGGTGGACAATGGAAGGGGCTGCTGCTCTGCTCCATGCACCCAATGCAATGATCATGATGCCCCCTGTAGACTGGGGCCTCCATCTGCTAAGTTTCCCTGGGTTTCTGTAGGGTCCAATGAAAGGACAAGGCACGGGAAAAGGATTTTGTGCTTTTAAAGTTTATTCGCACATATTTACCCAGAAATTTAAAAAAGATGGAAATTTCAAAAGTTACTTGTTTCCTCAGTGAAAGGAAGAAAAGACAGCGTTTCCCTATGTAACTGGGGGGAAGAGACGGGAAGAGGGCAGGAGGAAAGGCAGAAGGGGGGTGGGGGAGGAGGCAGACACTGGATAATAAGCCTGGGCCTCCAGGCCTCTGGGAGGGTGCCAGGGTCAGGCCTCCCTCCAAGCAGGGACAGACACTGCATCCACCATCCACCACTCAGTCTCCCCGCCAGGGCTCCAGGAGCTCCTCACTGATCCGTGCTAATGGAGGGCCTCCCAGGGAGAGCCCCTCGCTGGGGATAACTGCACTATGGCAGCACACTGATCCCCCAACTGGGAACACCGAAGCGACCACGAGCAGCCCAGGAAAACACAACATGGAAGAACTGACGACTCAACCATCCCCTTTTCTGATGGTGCTGCTGTCACACAGCAGGGGCTGAACACCAGGACAGCGTGGGCTGACTCCACCTCGCCACGAGTTCCCTGAGTGGACCCTCTCCCGTGGACATCTGCTTGGAACGCACAGCGAGAGGCTGGGATGTGACATGAAGACTTCTGCACTCTCTCGCTCTTAGTGTTGGGACCAAACGACAGAAGGCCCAGGCGAGAAGAGTGAAAGATTACCCCAAACTCATTTCCGCTTGGCCTGTTCTCAACGCGGCATACATATACATATACATACATATATATATATACACACACACACACACACATATATGTACACACACACACACATGCATTTAGTAGACTTTTAATTTTAAAGTATCAGCTAAGGCTTCAAAAAGAGGGTAATATTGAGCCTTCATTTCAGGAGAAAAAATGGAAAACTTTCATTACAGGCTGAAGAAAGAGTTTCAGTGTGTGTTGAACTGGTAAGAAATGTGAATAGCTGCAGTGATCTGTAACAATATATGATAAGTTGTTTTAAGGTAAAATTGAATAATCATTTAATAGATATTGAAAAGTTTTGAGTTTATAATAAGAAAAGTTCCATGTTAAAGTATTCATTTTCATTCCAGTGCTTACTAAAAAATCGGAAAGGCTGTTTCCTTTATGATTCTCTACTTCCCGCCTTTCAGCTCAAATACGGCTAAAATGCAGCTGAAGAGAAAGACTGTTAGCAACTTGCAGTTTCATTTCAAAGCTGAAGGCCAACACAAACATCAACGACTATATTTTATTCCTCTTTTTAAATACAGCAATTCCTCCATCCATGAAAAAAATGGATGTACATATTACAATCCTTCATCAGGAATTTTATCCTCATATTATAAATGTAAATTAAGAAATCTTTCAGATTGATGAATGGATTATTTGGTTCATTTGTTCAATAATTTATTTATTCAGCAATATTTACAGAGTATCTACTATGCCATAGGCACAATTCCAGGTGCTGGAACCTCAAAAATATCTAAAACAGTCTGTGACCTCATTGGGGAGATGACGTTAAAAAATTCAAAGAGAATGTGCTTCCTCCTACGTTTCATTTGTTGAAAAAGATTCTTACAATTATGTATGTTGTTCAGACCCTCTACACTCAGAGGTTGACAAATAAAAGTTAATAGATGACGCCACAACTAAAGGCAACAAAAAGAAGGATATGTTGGACTTCATTAACATTAAGAAATTTGTGTATCGGAGGGTACTTTCAAGAGAATGAAAAGAGAACCTACACACGGGAGAAAAGATTTATAAATCATATATCTGTGAGGATTTAATACCCAGAATAGGTAAATAACTTCTTCAATTGAAGAACAGTAAGACAAGCTGAAAAACGGGCAAATGCCTTGAAGGAACATTTCTCCAAAGAAAATAGACATCGGCCAATAACCATGTAAAAAGATGCCCCAATAGTCACGAGAGAACTGCAAATCAAAGCTAGAATGAGACACCACCCCATACCTGCAAGCCTGCCTACTGAAAGGAAGTGTTGGCAAGGATATGGGGAAATCGGTACCCTATGCTTTGCTAGTGGAATGTAAAATGCAGCAACTGCAGTGTGGAAAACAGTCTGGCAGTTCCCCCCAAATTAAAACATAGAATTATCATATGCTCAGCAGTTCTACTCAATATATGTCCAAAAAACTGAAAGCAGAAATAGATATCTTGAGGGATATTTGTACATCCATGTTCAAGGCAGCATTAGCCATAATACCCAAACATGACAACCAATATGACACCAAGAGATGAATGGAGAAACAAAATGTAGTCAGTTCTCTTTATTTGCAGTAGCTATAGTCCAGAAAGTCATGTTGAACCCCGAATTAGTAAGTATTGAGCCACTCCTTCCAGGGGAAATAAAGGATCAAGGTCCATGGAGCCTTGGACACAGCATTTTGGTCAACTATCCATACACAGCCTTGTTCTATGTGTGTGTCTGTTCAGAGACCCCTTCCTTAATATGCATAGTTTATTCAGTGTCACTGAACTCATGGCCAGCAGTGTAACTCAGGCCAGAACAAAGCTGCCCATACACATAATTTGTCTGTAAGGCACAGTGACAGCTTTCTTGAATTTAGCGACACCAGACAGCATTGAGTGCTATGTTGAGGCCATTTGAAACAGGGAAACCACCAATGAAAAGCACAAAAATGCAAAAAGAGTAGCACTAAATAGAAGGCAAAAAAAAACCAACAACAACAAACTGTCTTGCAAGCAGGATGTGAGCTTGGCTTACTTGATTTCTGCTGGAATGTGCACTCTCGGTGACTCAAATTTTGGGCAACTATGTGAGTGAATGATGGCTAATACACTGAGAGGACTGATTCTGAGGTTATAAATAAATGGAGCTGGTAGGGCAATTCGCAAGCATGGAAAACACGGATGCCGAAGATATGGATACGAATAATAGAATATTACTCAGCCATAAAAAGGAATGAAATGTTTATACCTGCTATAATATAAACACTGGAATCACTATGCTGAGTGAAATCAGCTAGATGCAAAGAACAAGCACTTTATAATTCCACTTACATGAGACATGCAGAACACAGGCAAATTCACAGACTAGAGTTTATCAGGAGTTTAGCAGAGGAGAGAATGGAGAATCTTAGTTGAATGGGTTCAGAGTTTCAATTTGGGATGATGAAAGTGTACGGGAGATGGATCACCATGCAAATGTTAACTAATGCCACTGAATTGCACATGTAAGAATTAGGGCAGATTTCACGTTGTTTTATGAAAGATGGACAGATCCAGTGAAAAAGATTAAATGAATCATGGTAAACTTCTACTGAAGCAAATTCAAATGTACATACTCTGTGGGCACTAAGATTCTTTTTTTACCCACATTCCCTTTTAGAAACTAGAACCTTCCTTAGTATTTTTTTCCTTTTGGTTTATAAAACTAACTATTTAATACTGTGTCAGCTGATTACTGAGGAAAACAAGTAAATTAAAATGTGCAGGCCAGTTATTTGGCTTTACTTCATGTTTCTGCTGAAAATTTATGCAATACTAGAATGATTCTTTCTGACTAACTGCCAAAAGAGAGGCCATCTCGAGACCCAACTCATAGTCTTATTTTTCTTGGGGATGAAATTATCTCAGCAGTACACTGAGAAGGGAATTGGTGCTCTTAGGTAGATTGCTATGGATGTTCCTGAGGTACCGTGGCACTGTGTCTATCTTTTATCATCAACCCATTTGTCATCTGTCTCTGTCTTCTAAAATCCCCATTTTCCTGTCTCCAGAGAGAGCACCATCTGTTAGGATATGGCTTGGTTACTATCATAATTCCAACGTCCTCTTTTAAATATTTCTTGACCCAACAATTACAAAGAAGCATCGCTGAATATAAACATAAATGAAATCTGCTAATGGGGAATTCAGACACTATTAAAATACAAACTTAAAATAGGAGAGAATTCATAGCCAAAGAGAAATCTATTAGAATTCTTTCAATCTTTTAAAATGCATCATAAAATAAAAATGTTTCACTACAGAATAACATTTTGGCTTCTTTGGTGACAGGAAAGAAGGATAATTATGATTGTCGTGAAAACACATTGAGCAGCTGTATACAGTTAACAAAAGAACTATTATAAAATGCTCACAAGAACTGGCACTTTCACACATTCACATTTCCTAGAAATTCGATAGTCTTCCCAACTGCAGTAGATACCAAAAGAGACTGTTTTCTATTAATTGTGGCTTTGTACCAGTTGAGTTTTTAGAGCCAACTGGATTATCCCTCTTCTGGGACAATTCCCACATACTATTATGTAGGATTTATATACACCCAGAAGTGCGTACATTAAAATGTTCTAAAAAGTGATTTTTAAATTCAATATAGACTTTTAACTCTTACAAAATGCCCATTTCATTAGAGTCATTCACACATGCACATCTGTTTGGAAATCAGTTAACAAAACAAGAGTGTAACGAATAATTCTGCAGTTTGTTTTATCAGGGCTAATTAATAGGTACTTACTCATTAAAGACTAGGTCTGGTGCAAAATAGAGAAATTGGCTGTTCGTATGTTTGTACGATCTCCAGCTCAAGGCAAATGATGATAGACACATCCAAGAATACTGGATTAGGGTAATTTGGTCCTCAAGAGGCAAGTTTTTAAATCCTGAAGAACAGAACAATTAATCACAGAAATACACTTAGCATTTAAGTACATTCCAGGAAGAAGCTTCTTAAGTCTGCCCCACACGGCCACCTTTCTCTAATAGACACAAATCAATTCCACAGGCATTTACGCTGTGCTCCCCACATGCCTGGCCACGGAGACAGCTTCCTTTTACATTCACTTGAAACGCTCAGTGAGTGTGAACGGCCAAATCTAACCAACACTGGAGAGTTCAGTGAGATTCCGTAGAACGGCAGCCTCATCTCTTGGTCAGACTGAAAGAATCTGCATTACCCTTAAAACTTACGTCAGCCCCACACAATCACACTAAGAGGGTAATTTAATAACTGCTGACATCTGCATGTCTATACAAATGACAAAGGATTTTACTTTTCATGACTCTGTGGTACTTAAAAATTATTTCTTGCTTCCCATAGTCTGGGAAAATACTAGATGTTGACTTTTTGTTGTTTTTAGTGTGGTAGGTAGTAGGGATTGAACCCAAGGTCTCATGCATAAAGTGTTCTACCACTGTATTACATGCCCAGCACTTTCAAAAAAAAATTTTTTTTTTTTTAAGATTTTGAGACAGGGTCTCACCAAGTCAATAAGTTGCCCAGGCTGGCCTCAACCTCGTAACCCTCCTGTCTCTGCCTCACGAGTAGCTGGGATTATAGGCCTGTGCTGCTGTACCGTGTCTGCTAACAATGTCGTATCATAGAACAGGCATCCTTGGCACCCAGTTCAGTAAGTGATCTCACAGCTTTCTTGTTCCTTTCTGGCCCCTTCTGTTCCCAATGGCGTCGAGCTATTCTTCCTGCTGTAGACTTTCACCGGGGCTGATTCACTTGAAAGGATCTGCCCCAGGACACTTTTGTGTTGTGGCTGCTGCCTGACCATAGATCAGCTAGGAAACAGCTCTCGATTCACAGACTGAGACAATCTGATAACATTCCTACACTTAATCTACTTCTGTAGATTAGTAAGGCCTTATTAATAAAATCCTGTGTCCTAGAAAATGACTGAACAGTAGGAATTGCAAAGGCGATTTTAAGGATGTGGGGTGGCCTGCGCTTACTTGACCTGTGCCCAGAGCACCCCAACTCTGAGCTGCTAATATCGGGCTCCGTCGTGTTTGCACCAACAGAATGCACTGCACTTTATTAACACGTTTAGGATAAAATTCCCACTTCAATCACCAACATAAGGAATGTAACGCTAGAATCCTGAACCCCAAACTGTCATAAGAAATGAGCCCAAACCAGACTTTCCTACACGCCGACCGACCGCATCAATTGGATGTCAATTTCCAGCTGTGATACAAGGACGTAGCCCGGGGAATCCCGAGGGCGAAGACCATCGCCCCGATGCGTCCAGATGGCGACGCAAGCTGTGGCGGAGAGTTGAGGAGTCCTACCTGGAAGCACCTTTGCCCACTTCACGACTTGAATCATCTGCTTGCCGGCCAGGCGGTTGAGAGTGGACAGCAGGTGCTCCGCCGTGTCTGGCTTGGAGCCATCGTAGCCCGCGTACACAATTTCCGGCTCGATGCTTTCCAGGATCATGGCCGGGGACGGGGTGAGAGCTCGAGAGATGGTGCAGAGCTGCGGAACCAGGGCTGTATTGACCGAGGGCTCCTTCGCCGGAGCAATGTACGTGGTCCCCTCCTCAGGGCTCTGGGGGGGCCGGGGCGGAGGGGGCGGCTGCTGCGGCTGCTCCTCGTGAATGCCTTTTAACTTGCCCAACTTCTTTGACTTTCGAGCTGTTAAGAGAAATCACAGACAAGGCACAGGAAAATGATCTTTGGAAATTATTTTTTTTGTGATCACAGGTATGATCACGATAGGGAGTGAATGCTTAAATTAAAAAAAAATTACAGTACAAGAGATACTGTCATGAATCCCCCTCAAAACGCTCCTCACTTCACACACACTTATCCCACTGTGCCTGCCGTTTGCTGAAGCAGTTCTGCAAGTCCTCTCTCAAGAATGTCAGTTACACTTGACGTCATGAGTCCACTGACAATGCCTACTTTTCATGGTTATCTTGTCTTTAGGGAAGAGCCAGCACCAGGGTGCTAGATCAGGTGGATGACAACAAGCCATAATATTTTTACAAGATCACTTTTTTATGAGATCGCACTCAGCAGCAGCAGCAACCATGTTTCTGATCACACCTCTTAAACACAACTCCCCAAAGTGGACTTCCAGAAATGCTTCAGAAAGTGGCAAAATGGTGGGGTGAATGTGTTCAAAGCCAGGGGAGTATTCTGAGGGGGATTCATGGCAATGTGTTGTTTACTGTATTTTTTTTTTTAAATTCAAAGACACCCTACTTTTTAATGTACCACAAGTAGATATTAATAAAGACAATATTAAAAAGTACTCTTCTTACTTTATAACAAATTTCCTAACAAAATACAGGATAACAATACTCAATACACTATGTACTATAATATTAAAGGGCCAAAATGTTACTCAGAGTTAGAATCATAGACAAAAAAAGACTCTCCTACAAACAAGTAAAAACACAAAACTCCCTTTTCAAAGAATTAAGAGAAACTAGAAGTTTAAATGAAACAAAATAGAATACATATCGAAATGTGTTTGAAACAAAGGAATAGAGAATTTGGGGAGTTACTTGAACTTCTCTTTGCTTCCCACAATTTTCTTCATCTTCTGTTTTGTTCTTTATTTATATATGTATATAATTTGAGCTACATAAGAGAAACCATGTGACATTTAGGCTTTTGTGTTTGACTTATTTCACTTAGCGTTATGTTTTCAATTTACATCCATCTGCCCACAAATGCCTCAAGTTTATTTTTATGGCAAAGTAGTACTCAATTGCATATAAATATATTCTCGTTATTCATTTATCTGTTGATGGACATATATGCTGTTTCACCATCTAGTTATTATAAATGATGCTGCTATAACTATGGGTATGCAAGTATCCCTGTGATATGATGACTTTAACTCCTTTGGGAAGATACCTACAGGGGCACAGCTGGGTCACATGGAATTTCTATTTTTAGGTTTTTGAGGAATCTCTACACTGATTTCCATAGCGGCTGTAGTAGTTTACATTCCCACTAATAAGGTAGAAGAGTTCCTTTTTTCCCCACAGCCTCACCAGCATTTGTTATTTTATTTTTTGTTGATAGCTTTCCTTTCTAGGGTAAGAAGGTATCCCAATGTAGTTGTAATTTACATTTCTCTAATGGCCAGTGGTGTTGAACATTTTTTCAAGTATTTATGGACCATTTGTTCTTGCTCTTCTGAGAAATGTCCATTCATTTCAGTTGTCAATTTTTTGACTGGGTCTTTTACTTTAGATATTTTTTTTGAGTTCTTTATATATTCTAGATGTTAGTCCTCTGTCTAAGGATAGCTAAGCAAAATTTTTTCCCATTCTGTAGTTTGTTTCTTTACTCTGTTGTTTCCTTTTCTGTGCAGAAGCTTTTTAATTTGATACGATCCCATGTGTTGAGTTTTGGTATTATTTCTTGTGCCACTAGGATTCTGATCAGAAAGTCCTTGCCTATACCTGTCTTCAAGAGTTGGACCTATTTTTTAAGTGTTTCTGTTTTACCATTTAGATGTTTGATCCATTTTGATTTTAGTTCAGTACATGGTATACATATGGGCCTCAACTCAAGTCTTCTGCATGGAAATCCAGCTTTCCCAGCAGCAGTTATTAAAGAAGCCATCTTTTCTTCAGTGTATGTTTTTGGGCCCTTTGTCAAAAATCAAATAGTTGAATGTGCCTGGGGTTGTTTTTTCTATTCTGTGCCACTGATCCACATGCTTGCTTTGTGCCAGTACCATGCTGTTTTAATTACAGTAGCATTGTAATATTAACTTCAAATCTGGGACTGTGATGCCTCCTGCTTTGTTACCCAGGATGGCTTTTGCTATTCTGGGTCTCTTCTAGTTTCCCATGAAGTTTAGGGCTATTTTCTCTAGATCTGTGAGAGATGCTGTTGGTATTTTGATTTCTAATGCGTTAAATCTATTATATCAGCTTTGGAATTATAGTCATTTTGATTATGGTGGTTCTGCCTACCTAGAAACAAGGGCTATCTTCCCAGTTTTTGATGTTGTCCTGGATTTCCTTTTTTCAGAATGAGGTGATTTTCATTGTAGAGGTCTTTCACTTCCTTGATTGGGTTAATTCCTAAGTATTTAATATTTCTTAATGCTATTATGAATGGTATGGTTTTCCTATTTTTTTTCTCAATGAGTTCATTATTAGTGGATAGGAACACTATTGATTTTTGTGTGTTTATTTTGTATCCTGCCTCATTGCTTAATTTCATTACTAATTTTAAGAGTTTCTTGGTGGGATTTTTAGGGTCTTATAGGTATAGATTCATGCCATATACAAATGATGATACTTTGAATTTATCCTTTCCTATATAGCCCTTTTCTTTCTTTCTCTTGCCTTACTGCTCTGGTTAATGTTTTGAGTATATGGTGAACAGGAGTGGTGATGGTAGACATCCTTGTCTTGTTCCTGGTTTTAGAGGGAAAGGCCTCAGGTTTTCCCATTTAATAGGATGTTACAGTAGATTGGTCATAAATGGCTTTCATCAGATTGAGACAAGGCCCCTCTATACCTTCACCCACATTTTTTGATCGGCCCATGTACATGAGATAAATTACAATCAAATATTGACATACTGGTTAAAGCATTTGTCCTTCCTTCTAAAGAAGTCTTGTTATACGATAGGAACACTACCTTTTACATCTTTTCCTGAGAGAAAACCTACAAAGCTCAGTTATTACTGCTTTGGGTATTTGGCTAATAAATGGCTCATTCATCCGTTCTGCTGATCTTCACTGCCTGTGTCTATAAGCAGAGGGCTACAGGGACCCAGCTGATATCTGCAGTATGATCAAGCCTCACCTTGTCCTCAACAGGTGTGCAGCCTTGTGGGGGAAGAGCTGGGAAAGGCCTCACGAAACTGCACTGAGTGCAGACAGAGATGGGTTCCATGATAAAAACAAAAATAGCTAAAATGTGTTGAATGCTTACGAATACCAGGTACTGCTATAAAGGTCTCATCAAAATTAACCAATTCAACACTTTTTTGACTTGGTACTATAAGCAATCTGAGACCAGAGAGGTTAAGGACTCTGCCCAAGGCCATATAGCTCATGTATACAAAATACAGCTCCCAGCTGAATGACTTCACAGCGACCACGGTGAGCACCGGGAGAGGGAGATGGGTACACCGAGTGATGGTTAATGCGACTGACAATTTGATTGGCTCGAGAGATGCCCAGGAGACTTATGGGTGGGTCTGGGTGGCTCATGGGAGAGCGGCACTGGGGACTCTCTGTGCTCTTGTCCTTGGGCTCATGCCCTGCTCTCTACTTCCAGGCCGCCACGAGGTGAGCAGCTTTCCTCGGTCAGGCCCTTCCGCCATGATGTTTCTGCCTTGGAACCCCAGGGGACCTCTGAAAGCATGACATGAAATAAACATTTTCTCCTTTATTTTTCATTTATTCTGTTTTATGGTACTGGGGATTGAACCCAAGGCCTTCCCACTAAGCTGCATCCCTCAGCCCTTTTTATATTTTTATTTTGAGATGCGGTCTCACCAAGCTGCTAAGTTGCCCAGGCAGGGCTTAAACTTCTGACCCTCATGCCTCAGCTTCCCAGAGCGCTGGGATTACAGATGCGTGCCACGATGCTCAGCTCTTCCTTTTCCCCTTCAGACTGTGTACATGCAGCGTTCTGTCCCAGCACTGGCACGCTGACTAATACAGAAGGGTAGGTAATTGTGAAGAGGAATGAAGGAATGGATAAAATTAGAAAAGTCAAAAGTGCCCAATTAAGTTGGGGCTGTGGTAACAAGTTACTTTCAACTGTAATGTTTTCAATTTACTCAAAAATTCTTGAAGAACCATGCACTTCTACTTATTCCTAACATACAACCCAAACTTACAGGATATAAATTCAACACAGAACAGAGCTGCACAATACCAATGAATCTGATTTTAAAATAACCTTTCACATTTGTAATGACAGCCATTAATATCTATCACAGAAAAACCTATAATTCAGGTAAGACAAGCTACCATCAAACAACAGATATATCTGCTACAGTTATTAAATATCTGTAATGGGCTTAAGAGTTAAATAAGACCTAATTCTTGTCTCTAAGGAGGTTAACATTAACCAAAAAATTTAAATTTCATCATTAATTTATAGACTATATCTTTCTATACAAGATATGAGGAAGACAAATCTGTTCCAGGGAAAAACAGGTGTATACCAGTCATCAACTCTGGTTCATATAACTTCTCCTAAACCTCAGTTGATTCATCTGAAAAACGGAATGATAATGTCATCTCCTGTCTCAGATAAATGGCTAAAAACATGTTAGAAATGATTACTAATGTCTGATATAATATGTCAATATCACTTTCATTCTTTCTCAAAATTCTGTGTTAAAAATATTCTAGTTTATTAAAATGTTCTCATCCTTTGTAAGACTACATTTGATGATAACCATAATTTGATCGACTAGGAACAGCAGCCATAGGTGATATCTTCAAATTTTATTAAAAGTAATACTTTCTTGCAAATTAATTATAAGACTCATATTTGTTTTAGGCCATAGGCCTATAATTCTGTGTTTATTCTCATGGCTGATTTAAAGTCAATGCTAAGATATATCATGAAGAACACTTAATGTTTTCTCTAGCATGTACATATCATGCTGTTTTCTGTAGCATAACATATTAAGCAGATTATCAGAATCATGTTTCATTTCAGTTACATTTATCTTTATGCTGTGATTTTTGCAAATATATGCGGGACACCTGGTATTGAGTAATCTATAGTTACTTAACTAGTTCAAGGTAATCAATATCTTCAGTGTGCAGGTTCTTTAGCCAAGTGTATTTACCCAATAACTATTCTAAATCACAGGGAATATGGTCACAGTTATTTTAGTCATAGTTTAACCTTTTAAAAATGCATGGCAGTTTTATACTGCTCTAATAAATAGATGCTGTATTCTTAAATTCAAGCTCTTCAAAAGTGCCAGTGTCTTATATACTCCTATAACATATCACATCCTATAATGCCTATAGTAAATGACAAATGTTTATTGAATAAGTTTATTTCATTTTCAAATGTTAATAAATTTAACAAACTATTACATACACAACATATTAATTTGCTTCCCTGTGGGGAACATAGGCAAGCTTCTGATATTTTAAGATAGATTTCTGAGTTGCTAATTATTATTCTTTTTCAAAATTTCTATGGTGTAATAATCCATTCGTGGAGTTACTCTTGAAATGTCACATCTAAAATAACAACAAGCTAGATTTATGCAGCACTTAGGTTCCGAGCAGAGTTCAAGGTGCTTGCTATATATGTTGTGAGCATTCTGATGTTCACCATGACCCTGTGACTGGGCACTGTTGTTATTTCCATTTTTTAAGTGAAGAAATGAAAGCATAGAGATGAAATCCGTTGTCAGGGCTGCAGAGCTAGTGAATGCCAGAACAAGGATCTGAATCCAGCAGACACTTTTAACTTCTATGCCATGCGGTCTCTCTTCTAATCCTTTCCTCTTTACCTAATTTGTATTTTTTTATACTTTAAGATTAACTCAAGCTTCAAATCCAAGTGTATAATTACAAGACTTGCTAATTACGCAGAAACATTTTTGGCTAAAGATACTTAATGAACATGTTTTTATTATCCAAAGCATCAGTGAACCTAAATTGGGGGTCTTACCACTATTTAGCACCTTACAAATTAATGTGGAGTTAATAGCCATTGGCTTTGGGAAATCTTAAGGTCTTGGGTGGCTGGAGCCCTAATGGACCTGCCAGCAACAGCAGGTGTGTGTGTATGTGTGTGTGTGTTCAGGCTGCATGCTTAAAACTACTCCCAGTCCCAATTCAACTCACTTGAGAGAGGAGTTTCATTTGTCCAGCCTGGAAGCTACAGTAACTAGTATGTTCTTCGTGGCTGCCCTCGGATGCCAAGTCCTTAATTACTGGCAGCACCTTGGCAGCCACTTTCTCTTGGCACTGCTAGGAGACAGACCTCCACTGATTTTTCCATAAATTCTTGCCTCAGGAGCTGGCAGCTGGGAGGCCCTGCTTTCTACCTGACCAACATGCGGAACAACAAGCAGGGGTCACCCTGGTCAGACTCGGTAAGGACCATGAAGACGTTCCATGAGGTCTCAAGAGTCACCCAAGTCCTGAGACATGTCGTGGTGAGATTCCCTGTTCTGTCTGCCCTGCCTCCTGAGGCTGATATGACTGGCTGTATATGCTTCTGATCAAGCACTTGTGTGGTATAATGACAGCTGTCTGGTGCTGCATCCCACAGTAAGATGATGGACACTGAAGAGGAAGACAGCATCTATTGTGACTACGGTAGAATAAGCACCTTGCTGTCCATAGGCCGAATGTAATTACAGCCCACAGGAGAGCAACAGCATCTCTCCCATCCTCCTCGCTCCACAGACCATTTCCCTCACCACGCTCCTACCTGGGCCACTGGTTTCTGCCGAATGACCCTGACTGAGCTTTCTGACCACAATTTCACTTTGTCTTTCTACTGTCAGAGGAGGAATCCTCTGAGAGATGGGGCACAAGTGAATATTTCCATGTCATGACACCAAAGGAAAGAAAGTCATTTCTTTTTCAGATTTAAGAGGTGGCAGAGCAAAACCATTCTAATTTGTGTTGACAGGAAAAAGAGCATCTAACTAGTTCTCAAGGAGACATGCACTAAGAGGATGGGGTCCACGCACTAAGAGGATGGGGTCCACGGACAAGCTGCTTTCATGAATGAGAAATTAGCTTCTCAACTGATTTTTAAGGAAGTAGCATTTCAATCGTTTATAAACACTACTAGAGTGGCTAACAGGGTAGAAAATAGGGTATTTCCAAAAGACTCTTTAAGCATTCCCAGATCATACAATTTAACATGCATTATCATTATTGATTTAGCATAGAAAATATGGATTTGGGTCAAACCCAAAGCCAAACTGATCATTTTAAAAGATATTCCAAATTAGTGGTTTTCCATATATTAAACTCTAATGCATATAAAGCTATCCATAGATATCTTTGCTTATGTCCATAATAAATAAAATGCTGCTCCTACTGTGGCAGAAATTGCTTATCAAATACTTAGTCAATAACTAATAGCCACTCATTGTGTAGGATATATCCTGTTTTGGGAGCAATCCAACATTGATTAACAAAATCTGAGCCATGATCAGAGATTACAATCTCAGGGAGGGTGAATGCATAAGGGAATTAGTTTTATAAAGCAGACTATGATACATTTTGGATAGGGGTGTTGACCATGTATTTGGCGAAAAGTTGTTTTATCTCTTCATGGGGACTCACACTTTCCTGTGCTTTCTGTGGTAATTCTTACCAGATCCAGACTTGCTTTTGGTGTGATTTGGGAGTGGACCAGGCGATCCTTCTATATGGCGATCCACCCAGAATCAACCACCACCAACCCACGTGAGGAGGGCAGAAGCTAGAACTGAGCAGAGAGGCTTGTGGGAGTAAGAGAGAGTTCGGACAGGGGTTCTCTGGTTTTGCTAAGAAAATAACAAGGATGGCTTCCCCGGAACACAAATCTGATGCCTTCTCTATCTGAGACAGGTAGTCAGAAAAGGGCTCCGGGGGTTAGATAGCGAACATGATTATTTTTAAGGCATATTTTGTGTAATTATATTATTTTTATATTATTTTTTCTCATTCCTTTTCTTTTGATGACAGACTCAGGGATGTGTGTATGCATGAAGACATGTGTAGGAAAGCTTGATCCTGGGCCAGGTCTTTAAAAACAGGACAACATGCCTTCAAGGTGTGGCCAGGCTGGGGAGTATGCGAAGTCTAGCAAGAGCCTCAGAGGAAGAGAAACCAGTCTGAGGAATCACTTCCTGGTGATCAGCTGCGAGCAAAGGAGAAACTTCCAACAGAACCTTTTTCTGCTGAAACCTGGTATGGTTTTGGATTAAAACAAGACAGCCCCTCCCCACCACACATACATAAACTTGACTGACAGATGGGGCTGAGGTGATTTTAAACCCCTCTCTGGCAGCTCTTTTGAGGAACTGCAGGTAGTGGCAGAGCTAGGAGGTGGCTGGAGCCTCACAGCCAGGTTCTGTGGACAATGGCTTCATTCTGTGTGACAACTCCTACTTGTGCCCTGCATCACTGTGCAGATATACACGTAGGGGAGGAATCACAGGGAGCTGTACCCAAGGGACAAATGTTCCATCCACAAAGCCTTGAAGAAAACATGAAAGAAAAAAGGTGCAAAAACATGGGGAATTTCCCTACTCCAGAGTGAAGACTGAAGATAATGACAAGCCCAACAGTTTTCAGTTTTGAAAACTGAAAAGAAACATTTGGCAAATCATGGCGAATATCTGTTTCCTGTCTCCATGGAGGTCAAGCTGAGATACAAAGGGTTAAAAGGGCAGAAGAAGGGATTTAGATTAGACATCAGGAGAATTTCCTCCAAGCATTCTGGAATGTGTTATGGAGAGGGCCTGGAATGCACTACCAGCAAGAACATGTAATATTCTTTCTGAAAACACTGAAGGTTAGGCAGGCAGGCATCCTGTTCTTGAGTGCAGTTCTGCCCGAAGGTAGAAGAGAGCAATTTAAGAGATCTGGTGGCCCTAGAATGGAAGTAAATAAGACCTTCCAATGTACATTCCAGCATTACATTTGTCTGCAATGAGCTTCTCTGGTTCATATTTCTCTGAAAAACAGGGGTAAATCCTTTATTCTTATAAAGTGTGCTAAGAGATCACTTTAGAAATATTTTTTCCAAAATATGCACAAAGGGTAAATACTGTGATTTCAGAATACGTGCTTGAATTCAGTGCTATGGGGGGAAAAAAAAGCCACTGTAAATCCTCTACGATTCTCTCCCAGCCCCTTACCTCACCCCTCGAAGTACTTTCATCATTAAAGGTACAGGACTAGATGCTCAGTTCTGGACTTACACTAGCTTCTTGGGCTGGGATCGAGTTCAGTGGCAGAGTGCTTGTCAGTTTCCATGAGTTGCCATGGGTTCCCTCTCCAGCTCCACAAAAACAAAACAAATCACTAAAACAACAACAAAGGATATTCTTTGGTTTCCCCTAATTGTGAACATACACAAGTTTATCAGTGGGGAAAATAGTAATGAGTTAACAGTAAAGGTGCTCAGGTAGATCTTAATTGTAGTTAAGTCTTCGTGGTTAGTTTTCCTATGCACCCTATGAGGTAGGTACTACGTTGTCACCATTATACATGGAGTGAAGTGAATTTGGAGACTATGAAGGACAATACTCACAGTTATTATGGGGTTAGACTCAGAAGGACATCGTTTACTGTAAGGATATGGGAACTACAGTAAAGAAACCCCATTACATTTGCAGTAGACATCTAAGCAGGAGGTCAAAGGGGTCACAAGAGCATCATTAGCCAAAATTACTTGTCTCAATTACCTTAAGGTGAGCACTGGGCCATGTCTATTGACAGGGGAGCCTTTCAAATTGGAGGCATATAATGACCTGGGCCTGTACAGGAGGCCTTTTCTTTGCTAACCCCTGGGCAGCACTCTACTGCACACTTGGGGGGGGTACTGCGTGGTGGACAACAATCCGAGGGTTTTGCTTTTGCTCCTGGTTATGACACCTTGGTTCCAACAGGAGGCGAAATCTAGAAAGGCAGAGTTCAAACTAGTCAGTCTGTCTAAAATCTAGAATTGACTGGGGGTAGAACATTTCTACTTCTAATTAAAACATAAGGTTCCTAACATTCTCCATGTAACTGATAACTGAGTTTTCCAGACATCTATATCTTTTAAATCAAGTTACATTCTTTGAAAAATACAGATAATTTACCTCCTTTGTTCATAATCTCTGGAAATTACTATGTGGAAGATTGATAAACACATGTGTGCAAAACCTCTAAGTAGTTTTATAACGTACACACTTAAAATAGAGAAACCAACACTAGGGTGACTGGGACCAGCTAGTTAACAGATGACTGACTTCCTTTACCAGTTACTAGGGCGGCTTTCTTGGCATATGTTCGAGCAGAGAATTTATTACAAGAAGTACAATCTCATTGGGTATGCGAGGTAAATACTCATTAAGAGTGGTTTATGAAAAAACATGACTGTTGTAACAAGGTCATGGATGTGAACATAGTATGAGAAAGAGGCAAAAGGCAGTGACCTGGAAATGGACTACAGTGCCTGCTTCTTTGCCTGTGCCCTCCAAGGATCTCGCATGAGCTACGGAAGTCAGAGGTGAACGGGACCAGGCAGATGCTAGAACACACGCTGGGTAGAAAACCCACAGGGCAGAACCCATGCACACCTTCTCAGACTAGAAGTTAACTCAAGCAGCATGTTTTTTAAGTAACTATGATACAGAGAAATAAGCATTTGGGGCTGGGTGTGAAGCTCAGTGGCACAGTGTGTACTTAGCGTTCTCGAAGACCTGGGTTCCACCGTCAGCTCCACAAACGAAAAGTGTTCACCAAACAGATGTATAAAGGAAATACGTGTACCAGATAATGGTATTTTTCTTCACAAAAATTTCAGAATATTCTTTAAGTGCTTAAAGAATATTTTAACTATAATGTCCAAATGTTCATTTGTACATCACTTTTTTAGACATTTTTGACTATTCTCTTCTCCCTCGAGGCATCTGTTGCTGCTTTACCACCAAAGTCCCTGTGTTTGGTCCTCTGATGCTGCCCAGGGCCCTTCCAACTTGAACACGCCTGAAAATTCGAAGGCAAGTAAGGAAGCTGCCTGAATTCAACTGTAGATATCTTTAAATTATTACTATCATTTATAGACCTAAGAAATAAAAACCATTGAGAAGGAATGAAAAAATATACAGACTAGTAGGAGACTAGTCTAATCTCCAACACTAATTTTCTTAAACATATTTCTACCTTCTTGGTTCAATATTCTTTCTGTATGATAATTACTCATAGCTACGTCATTATAAGTTTCATTATTTTTTTCAAGACTATTACTTAAAGGCATGTTTTATTAAAAATCATCTTAAATTGAACTATATTATTTATATGGAAAGTAAGTTGGGCAAGTTTTACATGAGACAACCAGTGTTGAGATTAACTGAACGACTGAAAATCATTAAAACTGCTTAGTAAGAAGAGGAGTGAAAGAAACACACAGAGGAAATAACTGGCCTGTGAACTGATACAAAAATATATATTTTTCACAATTGGTACAATACAGAAAATGATAAGTATTTCTGAGTTCTATGATCCTACTATTAAGAACGTTTAAAATGCAAAACAAACAAGCCAAATGGAACTTTTAAAAGTCTTCAGGTTAGAAGCTAACACTAATATGAAAAGGATGAGCATAATATTGTAAGTATACAGTAATGAATTAGCAGAGTGACACTCAAGTTAGGGGAGGAGGATTAAATCCACAGGAGGGAAGAGAAAACAAATATTAATGTTTTCTCCATTCTAAATAAATATTATTCTGCATTTCATTCCACCGACATGATCAGAGTACAGCTAAATTAAGAATTAATAGTAGCCAATGCTGCATATACTTGAAAAAGAAGTTTTCTAAGCTAGGTTCTCTCTTCAGGAGAATTGGTCTGTTAACTCCCAGATCAAGCAAGAGCCAAACGAACTGGACTTTTCTACGTGAGTGACCCTCTTGAAGTTGCTCCTCAGGTTTCTGTCTCAGCTGTCCTCTGTCCCCAGGCTCAGTCCTGTGGCTCGCTGAGGCGCTCTGACCATGCTCCATGCGGCCAGGACACCGGGGAGCTGCTGAGGACCGGACCAGGGGCCTCCAAGGCCGCCAGGCCCACCTCTGTTCACAGGCTCACTTCTGTGTTTTCACTTGGTATCTGTCGCAGTATAAATTCCAGAGCTTTGGTGGTTGTCTCCAAGCCAAACTCAGCACATCAGAGTGGGCAAAAGCTTCTTTAAAAGGACACGATTTCCATCTTAGTTTCAAAAGTATTCTTCACATTTACATCATTTTGCCATACAAAAAAAGTCTAAAGTTCTTAATAAACAAGATGTTAAGTCATTGCAAAGAAACTTAGACGTTTCAAGAGATTTTTTTTGTAGCGATTCCTCATAATCTGTATTCTTTCACATAAGAGATCAAACCATAGATTTAGATGAAAAGGAGCCAGCTGACATTCATCTCTGTGAAGGTTAGTTGCCTTTTCCTTCTACTAGGATTTCTGAGGACATTTATTTAAAGTAACATCATGTTTACAATAAGGAAATTACACAAAAACAGCTTTTGTTTCTTCTTTCCGTTTGCTTTCCATTTCCTTCTTAGGATTCTGTTTGTGTCCGAAAGGAAGGCATCCCTTCATCAGACACTCTTCTGTGGAGCTCAAACTAGGGTCTTTGATGGGTGGAGTCCAGTGGTAAAACCAGCCCCCCTTGGTATGGCAGTAGCCCTGGGCTCTTACACCTGAGTGGGGCACTCGGCTATAGCTGGGAGTCAGTCCTTCCAGTTGACCTAGATTAAGGCCAATTTCATGTTATATTTTCAAGTGGATGAAACATAATTGTTAAACCCCATTATAATTTTTAATCCCCATATTTGAACAGGGAGAACGCAAGCCTACAGTTTTCCCTTTCAACCGTTTCTGTCCGTTAGTGGTACTTTCTGGGCCTGTAGTTAGGGTTAGGACTTCTCTTTTGGATTTAGATAGTCTGCCTTCACAGCCAGGACCATGGAGAATTAAGGTTGTGGACCCTGTCCAAAACAATGACATACTCTATATTCATTTGGTCTCTGGACTATGTTTAGACCTTTTCTAAGGATTTTTTTGCAGGGCACACAGTAGGCATTAAATAAGTACTTACTGAATAAAGTGAAGGAAAGAGTCAATAAACAAATGGATAAATACTTTGCTGATCCTCTCCAACCAGTTAAGATTATTTAATGTGGCTACTGCATTCAGTTATCCAAAGAGGATTTTAAGAGAAATAGGGAGGCCATTAGGTTTCTCCCCAAACCCCAGGTAGGCTAGTCTATCTACAAATCAACTCAAGCCAAGGCTCAACCCAGCTCCACCCGGTTAAAAAACAAAAAGAGTACCAGGCAAGTGTCCTCCAGGAAGGAGCATGCCGAATACCACGGCAGAGCATCAGGCAGCCTGTGGCCAGGGTCCTGCTACTGGCTTCCCTGGATGGGCAGCAAGCTGGCAGGCCACTCTGCCTCTTCTAACCTTGGGACAGTCTTAGGAGATGAAAAAGGGAGAAGCAACAGCAGAAATAGGCGGGCACCTTGTTCGCTTCCTAGCAGACCCACATTCCGGACACACACTGCAGAAAAGAGGCCGTGGGTATCCCTGATCCGAGGGCCCAGGCCACATCACTGAGTGCGACACAGCAGTCTGGGCTCCCTTCTGTGGGTGGGATGGTGGGAAACATCCTTGGCCTTGACCCTCCCATCTGTGGGGAATGCAGAGAGAAAACTGAGAGCTTCCCCTTCTGCCAGTGGCCGGTGAATTGAGGTTTCAGTGCCCAAACTGTGAAGAGTTCCAGGAACTGCAGCCTTTCTAGAAGCGGAAGGGCCCCCACAAAATGGCCAGTTTAACTTCATTTTTAACTTAGATAGAATAAAATGCCAGAAAGATGAATGGCTGGCCTGAGATTCCAGCTGGCATCTACACTGGGTCTCAGCATTTTGAGTTCAAAGCCTGTTAGCAGGGTCAGCCTCAGAATTTTTATGTGGGAGGAGCTTAGAGGAATGTGTGAAGCTAAAGGATGGGGAAAACAGATCAGAAATTTTGCAAAGAAGCTGTAAGATATACTATCTAGTATACTTGAAGAATTTATAAGGACCGCATACAATTATAGATAATTTGAGCTTTTGGATTTAGATATACTTACTCTCCAAAGTATAAATACTGATTAAAAGCTATGTATAGTGTTTAAGAAAAATAACAGCACATATCCGAGAATTCCTAATGATAAACGATGTGAAACAGCCTAAGGCCAGAAACCACAAAAACAAAGATTATCATCTTGCTTCTCCAACTGTGGGCCATGGATGATCTTCCTTAGAGTTGGGGGGGGTGCCATCAAGAAGCAGAACCTGGGCTGCCCAAGGACCACGTGTCAGAATACCCGCAAGTAGGACCTGGCAGCCTTCACGTTTAACAAGCTTCCCGTGTGTACTCCGGAGGTAAGAACTACCCAGGTCAAGACTGAATGAACTTCCAGGGAGAGGGAGGAACAGAGAACCTGAGAAAAGACTGAAGGAAGAAATGGAGGAAAGAAGGGAGTGGAGCAAGAAAAGGAAGGAGGGAAGGACAGGGAAGAGAGGGAAGGAGAGAGAGGAGGGAGGGAAGGAGAGCGCGGGGAAAGGCATGGAAGGAGAGAGGCAGGTTCGAGTGAAGGAAGGGCATTAAAAATCTGTTCTGCATCAGAGTTCCTCAAGGTTATCCCTCCTAACATTTTGAGCCAGGCAATTCTTTGTTTTTGGACTGTGCTGAGCACTGTAGAATGATTAGAGGGCCCCAGATCCTTTATACACTGGTACCGACTCCCCAGCCTCTAGGGTGACAAAACTGTTTCCAGTCTGCTAACTATCCTTACTGGACGCAACTTCACTTCTGGTTGAGAACCAAGAGTCTACACTAAGGAAGTTTTTAAAAACAAAAATAGTAAACTAGAAAGAGAATAAAATCCTGAGACTACATAAAAAAAAAAAACAAATGAAAATTGAAAAAGGAAGCCTCCTAAGTCATTATGTTCCTATAGCTTTCTTAACAGCAAGTGTCATAAACTTGAAAGTGACCTGTGCATAATAAAAAAATAATTTTCATTTTCAAAATCTGGCACCTTTAGCAAAAAATTTGCATTTTTGAAATTTTATTAGAAACCTTTCTTAAAACTTAGTCAATACCTGTCTGTTTCCCCCACTGCAACAAAGAGCAGGAGCTGAGAAGTGTCCAACTCCTTCTGATGGAGACCTGCCCTTCTCCTTCATGCTTTATAGGTAAGAGAGTGCCACAGGAAGTTCCTTTAAAGATACCACTAGTGTGGTAGGACAGTAGAACCTATCACACACCTAACTTGCATTCAGTTTCCTAAACACCCAGGACTCATTACTAGTGCTGTGCTTTTCAAATCTAAGCACACAGCTGTGCACTTGGAGCTGCAGCCCCTATAGAGATCCCCCAAGCTCAGCTGGACTCAGCGTCAGGTTTACAGTGCACAAGGCCTGGCCACAGGCCCTGCCACACCCGAAAGGCACACACTGACTAACAAGCACATGTCCTGCATGTTATTACACTCACAAAAAAGTGCGTAATAATTGATTTCAACATTCATTCTACATTAAAATTCAAGCTGCCTTTATACAGTAAGCTTCCTTACTAGCAATCCACCAAAAACAATATTCCTGTGATGAAACAGGGTCTCCCGCCACAGGCTCTTCTTCCTTCTAGCCCGGTGTCTGGTCTGCTCTCCTGCAGACACAACCTGGAAGTCACAAGGTCCCTCCACCCCAGGTGTACAGCCTGCTCCTCACCTCCCAAAGTGGCACCTCCTTCCCTGTCTCGTAAGTGGCAGCCTTGTACCCAACCAACCACTTTCAGTGTGCAATGAAACATGACTCCGGGTGGAGGAATGTCTGGACGCCAGGTAGCAGCTGTACGTGGTCACTTCCGTCGCAGTGCTACTTTTCACTCTTCAGGTGCTTTCATAAGTAAGGGGCTGCCCTTTCCCAGAAGGCTTTTCTGCTTCCCGGAAGTGGGGCCCAGAAGACTTTGTGTTTACAGGCTTGAACACAGCACTGATCATTTCCGCTTTCCTCAACTGGCCCCACAGACCCAAGCTGAGTACTCTGTCAGGCTCCAGGTTCCCAGGAAGAAAGGTTTTTCTCCCACCTGAAATGAGCACAGTTCCTCAGTTTTACCCTTGCACTGACAACTGTTCTGGAAACTGGATTCTGTGATTTAACTGATAACCCCAGGGATTTGCTGGAGTAAACTCCTCAACCCAATCTTTATCTTAACTTGATCATCTTGGGCTTGTTTCGGTACTTGGGTTTTCTGTTCTTTCCATACCTTGGACACTCACACTTTTAAACATTTATTTGGGGGGCTCATTTCTCCACTTTTTAATTCTAGGTCAATTCATTATAACTTCCCTTCACCTGGAACTTAACACTCCACCACAAACCAGCAGACCAAGGCTAGAATTCCCAACAGCTATACAATAGCCCATTTCTCCAGGCTGGTGGCAGAAACTGTAGCTAAATAAACATCATCAAGAGTTCATCATTTAAAATCCCTCATTGAGGAGTGAAGAGAAATGTTTAATCTCTTCTACAATATATTATCATTTAAGAAGTTGCCAAACTATGGTATGTAAGCCAATATTAGGCCAAGAATTAGTGTTTGGTGCACGGATGGAAAAATAATATACCAGAACTGTTTTAAATAATAATCTTTGGGAGTTTGTTAGGGAAACAGTCTTAACTCTCTTTTTGTCTTTAATAATTGTAAAACCAAAGATTTTTTTAGCTTAGTAGAATATGTGTGAACTGCAACTATGTGTTCACTGATTCCATAGCACTTCTCAAGCACACAGTCCTAAGTGCTCTGGATCTAAAGACAAAAGGTCAATCCTGGTCCCGAGAAGTTCAAAGAGGATTTGGTGAGAAATACCTATAGACAAATCATCACAATACAGTGGATGAGTGCTATGAGACAGGGGTGGGAAGCACAGAAGAGGTATTCTTCAACTCCATAACTCCATCAGAAGGACGCACACAGCTTTACAGGGAGTTGTGTAGACAAAGGCACAACCAGAAGGCTGAGAACAAGATTTCATGGAAACCAGGGATGGCGAAAAGAAAGATGAACAGGAAGGAGAATGAGGTGGATAAAGACTTAAGAGGACCAGCATCAGGAAGGCATCCAGAAATCATAGTGTGGTGACATGTTTTTGTTGGAAACAGGTCATTATATATTGCTCTGGGCAGAATAATGGTTCCCAAAAGATGTTCACTCCTAATCCCTGCAACTTCACATGGCAAAGGAACTCTGTGGATCTAATTGCAGATTTTAAGATAGGGAAATGGACCTGGATTGTGTGGGTCTGTACAGAGTAGTCACAGAGGTCTTTGTAAGTGAAATATGGAGAAAGAGTCATGGCAACACAAGCAGAGGTAGCAGTGATGTCCTTCATCTAGCTTTGAATGTGGAAGGGGCCACAAGCCAAAGAAGGCTGGCCACCCCTAGAAGCTAGAAAAGGCAGCAAACGAATTCTCTCTTATGGCTTTTTCACAGCAACCCAGTCCACAACACCGGGATGTTAGTCCATTCTGACCTATTTTGGGCTTCTAACCTGCAGAACTACAGGAAAATAAATATACGTTGTTTTAAACCAATAAACTCATAACACATTACAGCAGCGACAGCAAACTAATACACAAGAATTCAGCTGGGTCCGTCTTGGCCTTTCCATGTATCTGGGACAAATGAAAGGCCTTTGCCGAGGTTGACAAAAATGGCCCTGTAACTCAAACCAGCTAGACTGACTGAGCAGAGCTTTCCCTCAGCACCAAAGCAGAGGGACCAAGCACAGAGGGCCTGAGGGACAGTTGGCAGGATGAATAGCACAGGCTGATTCCTGGGAGTGGCTCAGAGGCTTGCTCAGAAAGTGGTGTCTGTGTCCAAGTGTTGAAGAAAAATGGCACTGTGGTGACAGCTGTATGTTTAGTCATAGGATTCCATTCATTTTGAATTTCAAATAACCCCAGGAGAGGCTTTGGGTTTTATTACAGAAAAAGAAATAAGTCAAATCATTTGAGAAAATTGTCCTATAGGATAGGAAAGCCTGTTTGGGAATGATACAGGTGACTTGTAGAGTAACTAAATCAAATCAAAGTCATTGTTTTGGATCTTGTTTTCAACTCCAGAGTAGTTTAGTCTAACGCCTTAGGAGACAAGCATTTTTCCTCCCTCATAAGCCCACTACAGAACCACTAGTAACACCATCTGGGCAGTTTCCTGAAGCGACCCAGACCATCTCTACTGGGTGGGGATGGAGAAGTGGGAGGGGTTACTTTCCAAAGACCCAATGGCACGGAGCACAGACCTGAGGGCTTGAAGATGTGGCGCACAGACTTTCCTTTTAACCCTGCTGACCGGGGCACAGTGAGCACCGGCTTGGGGGACATGACCCTGGCTCCCTCTTTTCTACTGCCTCTCTGCAGGGTGCAAATGTCTACAGGTGTCTGAGGTGAAGGCCGAGGAGTGGAAGGGAGGTGGCATGTAGGGGCCCTTGTCTGCTCCACTGACGTTCTTCCCAAACCTCAACTCCCTGAGAGAGAATCCTATGTCCCTGTTTAAGCCCCCATCTAAGAGGCAATGGAACATACCTTCTTCCAGTATGACTGCTGAATCCCACATGTTTGCAGCATTTACACACAGGGATTATCAAATATACTGAAAGCTGCTGCTTAGTGAAACACCAAATAGGTCATCAGGTCTAAAAGCTAACAGGTCCTTTTGTAAGGCTATATCAGGGTTTGCAAGAAAATGCAAATACATTAACTTAAAATACCAATTTTATTTGACTTCCGTCAATGAAGAATAATTTACCAAGTGGTGATCAGTCATTTCCTTGAAACAAGTCAAAACAGCACTGAAGAGGAAAAACTTAAACTAAAGGGGTTAACAAAATAAAGGGCTTTCACATCCTAGGGAAAAAAGCCAATGCCAGTAACCAACAGGACAGTGCTTCTCAGCGCTTGTAAGCTGAGGGCCGGTTCAGAGTTTGATAAAAATTACCATGGCCATACTTCATTCAAATTTATGTACGAGAAACTCTAGGAGCAGAAAGCAGCCCGGGTGTTTAGAACAAAACTTCATGGATGTTTCTGATGTGTGGTGAGAACTGAGAAGTAATTGCCAGACTGGTGGCTGGGGGGTAATATCACAGCCATCATTCCTTCAGGTAATCCTTTCAATTCCTCTGAGAACTTCCAATTTGACTTGACTTTAAAAATCTCAGTATATACAGAATGGAAAAGTGTTCTTAGGTCATGAGATTTAAATTTTTTTACCTATAAATAAATATCAACTAACATATGTAAACATTTATGAGCATAAAATGTGTCATTCATTTTTTATTTCTCTACTTGGGTGCATTTTATGCTTTCATATGTACACAGCAGTAAAAATGAAACTGAATTTTTGCTTGTGAATCTGTTCAATTGTAGGTTTGAAGAATGTTGGAGTAAGAAAACTGTGTTAAATGAACTCTTTAGGAACTAAATGAGGGTTTTATGGTTGATCAGGTTTTGCCTCTCAGTTCTCTGGAAGGGTGTCCAGGGGGAAGTAATGAGTCAAGGTGGCCGGAGACCTGAAGGTGATGGCAGGAAGATGTGCCAGACAGTGGCCATCCTGGACCAGCCTTGGCCCTCACAGGCATCGCCTAGGACCTGGTACAAAGCCTGTGGGAGACGCAGCCATGACAGAGGTTCCTGGGACATCATCTAAGCTGCCTCTACCTTCTGAAGACCATAAATGACAACACAAGTCTAAGAGGCCTGACATGGTGACAGGAAAGGTGGCAAGAATGCAAAGGTCTGATTTTCATAATCCAAGTCCGCAGAGAAACATTGAGGGAAAAGCTGCATCTCCCGGAGCTTGGAGGACAGCTGGAGCTTGGGACAGAGCCCTGTAGCCTCCCAGACGGCCTCCTGAGAGCACGGGCAGATTCCAGAGGGCCTTTGGATGGGATCCATGCACAAAGGGAGCACCTTAGATGAACCCATCAATATAGCAAGAGGCAGTCACACGAAGCTATCCTGAGGTGTCGCCACCTTCTTTCAATCAGTGAAAGTCAAGAAGTTGCTGATACCATCTCTAATGTGCCAAGAAAGCACTCTAGGGATTTGGGCAGTTGTTAGATGCTCTTCATGAACCTTTCCGCTAAACTTCCTATGCTTATGTGGCCCACAGTACCTTTATTCTTAAGCATTAGCTAAAGGGAAGCAAGGATGGCACTACTTTCTCACTGCTATACTCAGATCGCTGTGTGGAATGCCTGGCATCTTGCAGGCATGTGATGGATGCTGGCCAAAGGGACCCATGGGATTCCTCAGAAATGCACTTTTTAAACACCACGATTTTCTTCTATGCAAATCCAACTGATCTTAATGTAACACTGAAGAATGCTTATTTACATTACTATTTAAAAGTATTTCATATTATCTTCTCAAAACAAATACTGTACAAAACACTGAGAGAATGTAAGACAATTACATTTTGGAGTTTCTTATTTTCATGACCTAAACTAGCAATTCTCTTTTATTTTGTTGTTGACAAATCTTTTTTTTCCCCAAAATAATGAAGCAGCACATTCTGATGAAACCATTTTTATTAGTTCTGCTAGTTCAGCTTTTAAGAAATTTTCTTTCAAACAGTAAATCATTATTTTTTAATCAGCAAATAAAGTGCTCAGCAAACATCTTTCCTCTTCATCTATTTTTATTCCCTCAGTTATTACAGAAAACTTTTACTCTCCTTTATTAGCCACTGTTAATGAGCAAGTGCTTTGTAACAATTTCTATTATCACATATTGATTATATATATTTAATGAGGCTTGTTATGGAGGTTCTGTAAATTCATAAAGTGTACACTGATCACATTCAATCACTATTTTTCTACCCTTCCTCACCCTTCCCAATCTCTAGTAATCACTGTATTACTTTTAGGTTGAGTTTTTAGCTTCCACATTGGAAAGAACATACAGTATGTGCCTTTCTGTGTCTAGCATATTTCACTTAACATAATGTCCTACAATTCTATTCACTTTGCTGTAAATGATAGGACTGCCATTCTTCTTTATGGCTAATGTTCCTTTTTATATATGTGAGATTATATATACTGCATATTTTCTTATTCATTCATTCATTCATTCATTTATATGCACTTAGTTTGACTTTATAAGTTAGCTAGTGCAAATACTGAGTACAAATTTTAGGACTGTTTTTTCTAGTTCTGTGAAGAATGTCACTGGTATTTCTGAAGGAGACTGTATCAACTCCATAGATCATCTTGGCTAACAGAACCATTTTAATAATATTGATTCTTCCAATCCATGAATATGGGAAGCTTCTCCATCTTTTTGTGCTTTCTTCAACTTCTTTCACCAGTGTTTTGCAATTGTGATTGAAGAAGTCTTTTACTCCCTTGGATAAGTTTATTCCTGGGTAATTTTTTATTGTTTGTAGCTGTTGTGAATGGGCTTGCTTTCATAATTTCTTCTGCAGTAAGCTGATTATTAGTATATAGTTATCCCCTTTCATGTCACATATTTCATTGTCAGGATGGGAAGAAGATATTAGAAAGCTTGTAAGAAGCAAACCATTAGTCACTAAATTTTTCAGATGAAAAGAAGATTAAGTTAGCCCTCAGTGATATTCCTATTAATTGATAGTAAACGAATTCAACAGTTACAACTTTTAAAAAATTACAGCCTGAGGCAGGCAATACAAGTAGATCCTTGGAAAACAGACAGGCCCTTTACCTAGAATGATTAATTGTCCCTTTCTGAGATGACTTAGTACAACAAACCCATGACTCTTGGTTTTAAGCGGTTGGTTCTCCCTTCCCCAGTATCTGCCTATTGCTCACCTTTCATTCTTTCCTCATCCTGGACCCCAGGCCTAATCTTACAGTCTTTTCAGTTTTTTTTTTCAGAACCAGGGATTGAACTCAGGACATTGTGCTTTCTAGGCAGGCACAGTGCCACTGAACTACATCCCTGGCCCCTAATCTTACAGTCTGAGATCAGCACTGGCATTTAGGGGCAGAGAACTGATCTACAAGAGAATGTCCATTTTACATATTAATGATGTCCTTTTTGAAATGTTTAAGTTTTGCTTCATTTATGCTTTTTTGTAATTTTGGTTACTGTATTTTGAAAGTAATAATATGAAAAAGTCCTCTACTCCAAAACAAGGCCGTTAGTAGCTCTAGTCCAAGAAAAATTATTATTTTCACTTTCAAATGTGTAGAGAACTTAAAAGTAGGTAAAGAAAGATCTGGCTGTTATAAAAATTGCTATGCTTTAAGGGATGCTCAATAATTAACAGATGACTAAATATAATTGTTATGAGTTTGTACCACAAACATGGCTGTGTTTGTACTGATCGCTATGCTCATAGTTCTTTTCTTAAAAGGGGGAGGTCTAAGGGCCAGGGATTTAGCTCAGTGGCACTGCACCGGCCTCATCAGCACCAGGTCCTGAGTTCGATCCCTGGTACTGCAAAGGGGGTCTATACTCTTGCCACACCTGTCAGGATAAGGAAAGGGCAGGGATATGCTCCGGAAGATTCAACCCAGTCAGAAGCGCTCTTCCTGATTCATGACCAACTAAATTATCTGAACCCTTTCTCAGGAGCTTTGAATGCAGGAGCTTAGGTAACAATTTAGGTAAGAGACAGGAAGAGAGAAGTGTGTTAAGCAGAAATACATAATGCAAAACGTGAGAAAATAAAACCAACAAGGCTGGGCAGAGAGAATTAGATGTGAAAAGAGCAAAAACTCTGCAAATTAGAAAAAGACATTCCAGTACTTTACCATAGTTGTGCAGTTATAATATCCTCATCATAAAAATCCATCATCCAAGACAGCCTGATAGAGTGTAACAGTAATGTGGGGCGCTATGAACAACAACCACCAAAAATCCACTATTTCAACAGAGTTATAAAACAACTGTGTGCTGCTGAGGATATCAGTGAGTGCCCAACACTAAAAGGTGCTGGAGAACTGGGCCCAAGTGAACTGTGTATCTGAGGATGCTACTAGACAAGAGAACAGCTATGACCTAGGGCTCTTGAGGCCTCCAAGGACAAATGAGAAGATTTCTTAGATGCAAAAGGTCTGAGCTGCTGAGTTCTCAGGCCTTTCCACCACAGGGGGATGGCAACTACTCAGACAGACTGTAAGTGAAAAAAGTGAAGGAAAAATGGAAACTAACAGAAGGCATCTAAATGTGAAGCAGCATTTTCTAACATCCATGGGTTTTATACCCTAAAATTGCTGTAGAAGAGCAGGCTACTTGGCTAAGTTCCCTGAAGGAGTGTGTGTGAGTGTGTGTACAAATGTGTACACTCCCGGGGAGGGACGAACTTTTTCATTTAATGCCTGTTTGCTTCTCTTCTAAGATATCACCAATCAAAAAATAAAGTAGGTATTTCATTATACATTTGAAGGAAATGAATCCACATTAAATGGACACATTGGTGGCAAATTGTAATCATACAGCTAAAATCTGAAAAAAAAAGTCTTCAAATTGAATAGATAATAGAAAATCTTTTACATTCTGTTTGGGCTCAACCCTGCACTTGCCTCCATAAACTTTTGCTGGGTAAAACTATCAGCTGTTTAATTCAAAGGTTTTATTACTGTGATGATTCATATGGCTTTACATACCCATAAAGACTCCAAAAACATATTTTTCACTGATTTATAAAACATGTGTTACTTCCCTCTTCACATTACTGTACGAAAGTCCCACTGACATTTTTTGGGTTTCGTTTACTTTTTTAATTAGCGCATTTTGCTGTAAGAATTACACTCCTCCTGGAGCATCCGTACGCAGACACAGTGCATCTCAATCACCTTCACTTCTCCCCCCCACCCTCCCATCTCTTCCCAGCCCCATTTCAGGCCCTCCTCCCAACTCCGAAAACTCTACCTCCTCCTCTCCTATGGTCTATAAGCAACAGGAGTGGGGAGGAAAATCTGAGAAGTGCTATCTCTTCCCAAAATTTAGCACACTTGGGCTTTCTAACCCTCTGCAACGACTGGAAATCCTGCCTCAGGAGACTCTTAAAGATCTAAAATGTGTGTTCCCTCTCGGATTTCAGATATTAGACCGACCCACCCTCTCTCTGGAATTCATTCTGTGATTTTTCTCACCGCACCGACACTGCATGTGAGTTTTGGAAGTGAGCATGCCAACCAGCTGCAGGGAGCTGCTGGCAGGTAAAGCCAATTTTCATCAAATAAAAACTCCATCATACTCTTTCTCATTCGTATTCATATTCAGTCTCTCAAATTCAATCTCAACCTGGCCCCCCGCCCCGCCATGATTCTGTCATTCTTTCATCTTCGGGTCTTTGTTTTCCCTAACTTCTCCATTTCAGTTTTTAAAGGATTTCACAGCAAGCAACGGAAAAGTCTCTCCAAGTCTTCTTTCTTTTTCCTTTGTCTTTCTGTATGTCTTTACCTCTTCTGCTTGGTAGTACTATTAATCAGTTTTAGGATTCCTTTTTTCTTGGTTCAAAATAGTGAAGTTTATCTTCTTTAAACTTTATTATGAAGCACATTCATATTACTAGTAAGCTAGGAAAGAAAAAAAATGTACCACAACTTTACTGCACTAACAAACCATTTTTGGTGTTCTAATATTTCCTCCTGGTCTTTTTACTCATGCAGATTTTTTCATGTGTATTTTTTTTCTATAACTGGGATGGGACACAGGACTCTGTGCTTGCCAGGCAGCGCGGCAGCCCTTATATGTATGTTTAATCACAGAATAAGAAACCTAAATAATTTTGCACACTAATTTTTTTTTTTTTTTTGTACCAGGGATCGAACTCGGGTCCTTGCGCTTGCGCAGCAGGGGCTGAAACCACTGAGCTAAATCCCTGGCCTGCACACTAATTTTTCATTATTACTTTTTCAGAAAGTGTTCTATGTGGTCGTAAATTTTCTCAGTCATAATTTTATTGGCTGATTAATACTTCTCAGGCAGATGAATTTTAATTTAAGCATTTTCCTGACTTTGGTTCCATTCTTATCAGTAATGCTGGTATTTGTTTCTTTGAATACTCCCCGAATGTGAAAATGGACTTCCGTGCATAGCTGTTGGAAGATGAAATAAGGTGGACAGTGGTTAAGAGAACAAGAAAGGTGACTGAATTAGGATGCCTATGTCACGTTTTCTGCGTCTCTAATGATACCATCTTGGCCACCTGCAAATGGGAGGTGTGGAACAGAAAGGCCTCTCATGCTCTTTAGGGGTGCCGTCAAGCTGCACTACGACTGCAAGGGCCCCTTCTTGGTCTGAGGTACCAGTTGGCTTTAGTGCTGTGCTCCGTCTATCTTAGGAGAAACGAAACGACACGTACAGATCACTCTTTTAGAAGACCAACATGTAAAGGTGAGGTGAGTAATTCCTTTGGAGCAGGGTACAGAAAGCAGCAAATCTTTCTGTATATAGCACCGTGACTTTCCAAAATCTAGTAATAGGGGCTATGGCCAGAGTGGCAGGCTCAGCTTGGGGCCAGAAGAGCTGTTATTTTCCTTTCAATTTCTCTGTTGACATTCTTACATCTTCTGCTGTATTTTCCTTTGCATGCAGCCTAAAGCCCAGCAGGATTTTAAAGAAAAGGAAAGTACTTGCAGCAGGAGGGAGGGAGTGGGTCTACAGAAAAGGGGAGAGGCACATTTTATAGCTTTCATTTCTGAGAAATACAACTATACCCTCTCTCCTTTCTTCCTTCCCTCTCTCTCTTCCTTCTTTTCTTCCTTCCTTCCATTTTCTGAGGTGGAACAGGTACTAGGGACATTGTTAGGCTTATGAGCACAAAAATTAACAGGATAGGAAAAAATTACTCCCAAGGTTTAGATTTTGTTTCCAGAGTCCCATCATTTACTCAAAGAAAGGTCTTCCAAGTAGTATGCTGTGCTGCCATCTGCCTTGTCTCTCTCCCCAGAGTGAAGATGGTGGTGGTTAGCACCATGATAAGCCCTGCTTTTCCAGGAAAGTGAGGGCAAGGTAGCACACATCTAAGGGGGTTTTAATTCACATTTTAAATTCCAGAAGTTGCTTCGCATTAAAGGTTAAGCATCACATTATCTTTTTTCTTAATATAAAAAAATCACTTCTGTTTCTTCTTCACAAACTAAAAACAAGGCCTCGAAAGAAATCATAAAAGAAAAAAGTTACAGTGTGCATTATTGCAACTGGACAGTTAAATTAACTGTTGAATTCATGAACCAGAAGTGCTTAAACTATAACTGGAACCTACAGAAAATATAACTTCCATAAATATAGGTTTCTTCTCTGCTCATCAATGACTCACTGCTTTCAATGACCTCAAGATTCAAAGTAGGCACCCTTTTAACCAAAAACCACAAAACCTACTCTGCATATACAGAAGCCAGCAGATCCCCTGGGTTTTGTGTGCCACACTGTGCCAAAGCTCACATACAGGTAACTGCAGACATGCATTCAACACCTGAGTGCCAGGGCTGCCTCAGGAGCCAATGTGGGGCAGTCCTCCCTTGGTCAGCTGACTCTTACAGCCGAGCTGCATCAGACACAGGCTTTGGTGCCAGGAGCAGAGGTCTGAGGGGCTTTCTCTGAAATTCTCCTGTCTACCTAAAGACCAGATCCACCACAGAAAGAACACCGTTGTCTTCCCTCCCTCCCTCATACTCCACTGGCCAAGGAAGAGTAAACTCATATCATGGAAAAGACTCCACTCCAACCCAAACAAATTTTGTCCCAGGCTACTGTCAAGCCCATTCATTGTTCCTGAAATTATTTACTCTTCCAATAAAACCACCCATTTCACCTTCATGCCCTCCCTATGAATAGGATCTTTAAGCTTCTACCGTCTAGCTTTCTATGAGTTTCATCCTGTACGAGACACCTGTGTGCCCGTATGTTAATAAAACCGTATGCCTTCTCTCCTGCTAATCTGCCTGTTGTCAGTTTATTTTATAGATTCAAATGATTAAACCTTCAGTGCTAAAAAAGAAGGTTCTTACAGTGCTTGGAACAGAACACATCAAGCGCTCCAAAATGCCATTTGTTCATTAATTCAATAAGTAGCTACTGAACACCAGTATGCCAGGCATGGTTATAGTCACTGCAAATAAAGGAATGAAAAAAATGGACCCAAATTCCTCTCCGGATGGAATTTATAACCTAGGAAAAAAGGCTAACACTTACAGTGGTTGGTATTATCACAGCTAATACACCAATAGGGCTCAATGCCGCCAGAGGACATTTAGCAATTTTGAAGATATTGCCATCTAGTAGAGAGTGTTCAGGGACGTTAATGTGAGTGACATCCTACCATGCACATGCCAGTTCTCAAAAAAAAGGAAAAAATTGGTCCAAAATGTCAACAGGGTAGAGGTTGATTAACTATGTTCTGAAGGATACTGAATCAATGAAACAACCCTCAGTGGTAACAGTAACTGTATTTTATGGAACACAGTAGTAATACTGTGCACATATACATATTTATAGTAATATTTATAAATGTAAATATATATTAGACAATATTTATAAAGTAATATCAATTCTATATAGATCCTTTAAAATATGCCTTGCTAGCATGAGTATGTGCTGCTTAAAAAGAAATCAGGTGTTGGATTTCACAAAATAGACTGAGTCACTTTACAATCAATGGCACTACCCTCGTACCACATCTAGGTTTTCAATTATTACTAATCTTTCCTGACCCTCACACACCTGCTACAAATGCTGATCTTTCGTGTCACATCCGTGATGAGTCGGACATCTGAAACAGGGAGCGGAATGGTATACAAGAGAGAGCAGACTAGGAGCCTGAGCTATGACTGGCTTCATGACCCCCTGCCTGTGCCATCTCTGGACAAGTCATTTAACTCCTCTGTGCACCACAGGCTCACTGTCATCGAAGCAGGGGGCAAGAATAAATTTCCTGGAGGTTCAGAGGATTGTTCAGTAAGGTAAGCATGAACATTCTTGGGAAGCTGCAAGGAGGATGTACCTCAGGCTGCACTCGCAGCATTCGAAAGGTATCGTGTTCACTGTCCTCATGCCTGCTACGGTTTGGTAAGTGTCTCCCAAAGACCCGGCTGGTACAGGAGGCTTGGTCCTCAGCCCACGGCACTACTGGGAGATGGAGTAACCCTTAAGAAGGAGGGCCTAGTGGGACGAATTCCGCTCACAGACTGTATGCTCTTGAAGGGAATACTGGCTCGCCAGCTCTCTCCTCTTTCTCTCTTTTGAATCTTGGTCAGGAGCCAAACAGTCTTGCCACACAGTGCTGCCACGATGTGCTGTCTCACCACGGGTCCAAGAGCAATGGGGCTAATCTAGCAAGGACTGAAACCTCCAAAACGGTGAGCAAAAATAAATCTCTCCTCTTTCTGTAAAGCTGAGTATCTCGGGTATTCATTACAGTAATGGAAAGTTGACTAGTGCAACCACCACCAACCAGTATGCATCGAGGGGTCCCTTTCTTTTCACCGTATATTTATTCATTTCATTTAATCCTGAGATAGACATGCTGATCCATTCAAGTGGAAGGCCACAGTGGGGCACAGGCACTGGGTAACTGCATGAGATGTCAGTCAGTGAGCGGCAGAACAAGGACGCCTACCCACATAGCCCTGTCCCAGAGTGCGCTCTCGCGGTTAGCAGGCGTCTCTGAGCTGCTGCGGAAGGCACATGGGATATGCTCTCATACCACCACTCTTTCCTGGCCGTGATTTCCCTCTTCTTGATGAAGAAGATCAATCGCTGTTCTCCAAGCAGCCATGTTTACTCCTTGCTCCTGACTCATCAGTCAGTTGATTTACTCACCAAAGCAAAGACAAATGAATTTTCATTTTTAAAATTACTTTATTTCTTTTAAATAGGCAATATGAGTGCATAATACATACTTCAAAGGTCAAAGGACAGAAGGGCCTATGGTGACCTTCAAAGCTCCTTCCCTTGCCTTCCAGCTACCCAGCTCCTTCTACTGAGAAAGCGCCATTCCCAGTTTCTTGCATGTCACTCCAAAATGTTCTATACAATGTGTGTTCTTTTTACAGAATAGATATACAACTTATAACAAATAAATGTTACTTTGCAACCTGATATCTCTTGCTAAACAACAGTTTGGAGAGAAGTCCACGTTAGTGTACAGAGACATCCTTTATTTATGTTGAAGTATTCTGTGATAAATCATTTCTGAACAGACGAATGGTCAAGGTGTTTCTGATGTAATGATATTACATGGAGTATTTAACACACATATCATTCTTATGTTGTGAGATATACTTGGATAGATTTCTAAAAGTGGAACTGTTGAGTCAAAGTGTATTTTTTTAAACATTTTATTGAACTAGTTAAATTGTTCTCCTTAGTTTATATGCCCACCTAGAATGCATGAGATTGCAACTTACTTCTGTATTTTCATCAAATAAGGCCATAAAAATATTTTACTTTTGGCAATTGGTAAAATCTCATTATCCCATGTATATCTCATTATATTTTAAATTTCTTTTAGTATAATTAGTTTAGGATTTTTTCATGTGTTTCAAGAACAAGTTATATTTCTTTTATCTCTGAATGTTGTTTTTATAATCTTTATTCATTTTTCTAGTAGATTGGTTTCTTTTTTTTATAGAGTTGTAGGAGTCCTTTATAAGAGAAATTAACCTTTGTCTATAAGTTGCAAGTATGACTCTTTAGTTTCTTACTATATAACCAACAATATCTGATTTGTAAATAGCAGATTATTTTCTCAACTGTTTGCTTTTATTCCTTCGGGTTTTAGTTTACACTTGGGAAGGTCTTCTCAAGAGTTATTTTAAAAAATTATGTTTTCTTTTAGTATTTCTGTGGTTGTTTTCCAAGTTCAAATCTCTGAAGGCCACAATTTATTTTGGTGTACAGTAAGAGTTAGATTCAACTTTCTTGTTCCAGATGGTTATGCAGTTGTCCCAATACATGTTACTAAATACTACACTGACCTAAAATGCCAGCTTTATTATATAAAAATTCCCATATTTTGTGGACCTACTTATTGCATTCCTGTTGATATGTCTGATAATCAAAAATATGCTGCAGACTATTTCAAGTATGGTAACTATATAGTATGTTTTATGGCTGATAGGGATAGTTCCCTGGAGTATTTGTCTTTTCCAGAATTTTTCTAGTTGTTCTATAGAAACTTAGAATAATTAATTGGCATTTTTCTTAGGACTAGGTTATATTTGTAAATTAACTTAGGGTAAACTCATGCTTTTAGGGTGTGAATGCTTCCCATGCACAAACACTGTAGTGCACTTCTGCACTCGGTTCTAGTCTTTTACCCTCTTACCCACTTTTGGGGAGCCTCTGTAACATCTTAAAGTCCCTTTCACAAAGGTTACCCTTGGAGTTAAGAACATATTCCTATCTGTTTAACATTATCATGTCTAGATCTTTTTTTCTTGGTAGATATGGCAATAAAAACTGTTAGCTATGGTTTTATGTAAAAAGTCGTTCATTTTTATTTCGGTTTTGGTTGAATGCCCAGTTCTTGAAACTTTGCAAACTCAGGATTGAAAAATTCACAAGAACTATAGCATATAACACATCTTCTTTCAATTCTGACTAAGAAATACTTTCCTCCTGAAATATTTTGGCATGAAAATAGGACTTATTAGATTTTTGAAAACCTTTGGATTGTGTTGGCTTCACCTCTAATTTGGAGAGTACGTAGATCCAAATGAGTTATATTTTTTTAACAATTTTTATTTTATTTTATTTATTGATTTATTTTTTGGTATTTGGGACCTTGTGCTTGCGAGGCAGGCGGCAGAACCACTGAGCTAAGTCCCCAGCCCTCCTTTAATAGTTTTTATAAAAGTAAAACTATCAAACTCACCTCCTAAGTTCATTCCAGCTTGAAGACATTTCTGAAGTCTGCAGGCTGGACAGTTCTTTCGTCGAATCTTATCAATGATGCAGTCATTTCTTCCAGCACATAAATAATTGTGTTGCCCTGATTTAAGAATAGAGACAATTGTTAAGATGGCTAGCACACTAGTAGAAAGCATTAATAAGTATAACGAGAATATCACACACCTACTTTCTGATCTGAAATCTCTTCTTTAAAACAGAAGAAACACTATTTATGGATAATATGGGCAAGCAGGTGGTCAACTCAACGAAGCTGAGAATTCAGTGTACTTATAAATAACAATACATTGATTTCCAAACACGTTCTTGTGTAAGAGTCACCTTCCCCCATTGTTTTAGTTTTACTGATAGCTGCGTGGATTCAGACAATAGTGCAAATATCTTTCTGATATCATAAAGGAAGTAATTCAAACAAGGGCCCTACTTCAGCGATGTAGGCTGCAGTGCCTACCCACTACTGATGCATGCGACTTTTAAGTCCAAGACTTGTTTACCTCTTTCATCCTGTAAATCCACCCACATGTATCAGATGTGGGCACAGCATAGAATTAGAGAGTGGAATCTACTGGCAAAATATGAAAGTGTAGCCCAGCTCTATTATTCATTTATTTATTCAAAATTACTTACTGGACATCTACTAGGTATGAGGTACTGGCAGAAACAAGATAGATCTAATAATGAGCATAGCTCTTGTTAACTTTCATTCAACGTAGTGGAGACAGACAACAGGCAAAATATAGAAAAGCTTAGACAGTAATTAAGTGCTGGAGAGAAAAATGAAGAGAAGGGGTGCATAGCTCAGCAGTTCCATCAAATTTTGAAACTTTAGTGTGCATGGGTAGAGATTCACAGGAAGGTGATTTTTAAATGAAAGTCTACAGGTCCTTCAATCTAACTGTGTAGTCATGGGGAGGGGACAGCAAATACAGCAGGGAGAGGGGAAGGCAAACGAGGTAGGGTATGGCAGGGATATTTAGCCTATTTCAGGAATAGTAAGGACACCAGCATGAATGAGCAGGGGAGAGTGAGTGGAGAATAGGGAGAGGCAGAGGTGCAGAGCTAACGCGGTGCAGATCACAGGGCCTTAAAGGGCACAGTCCAGATTTTGGCTGCTTCTGAGTGAGAGAGGAAGCTACTAGGCAAGAGGGCCTAGAGCAGAGAAGCCACTTGATGTGATGCCGACTAAATAGGATCACTCTGGCTACTGTGTTGAAGAGTGTGGTGGACTAGGGCTAGCAGCAGGGAGACTAGGGGCATGGGGTAATTATTATAATGTCGGGGAAAGATCAAAGTAGGTTGGGTCAGTGTGATGGTGGTGACATGTGGTAAGATCCTAGACATACTCAGAAGGTAGAACTGCCAGGATTTGCTGAAAGAGCAAAAATGGAACTGCCATTAGTTAAAATAGGGAAGACGTTAAGAACTTGTGGTTTGTGGGCAGTTACCCTAGATCAGTCTTGAACATAAGCTGATAAGGCTGTGATGCCCGATAGACATCCACGTGGAGATCTCAGCATCAGATGCTGGGCCTGGCGTGAGGAGATGTCTGGGCTAGAAACGCAATCAGCTTATGGTGTCTACGGTAAAGTTATGAGACCTGGTACGGTCACCTGGTAGGTGAGCATAGACTGCACAGAAAAGAGATCTGGGATCCGAGTCATGGATCATTGGAGATATGCAAATGAGAGAGGGAGACTGATGAGTGTAACACAGTAAAAAATTTAGGCTCTTCCCATCGGCCAAGTCTATCATGATCCCTTGTTTGAGAATTACTAATAGTAAAAGCAATGTGTATCAATTACTGTAATTAAAGTAACTTAAATTAGGGCACATTCTCTGTGGCATTACTGTAAATCTTAGTAATAATAACAACAATGAAACAACAGTAATAAAATAGGGAAATCTATTAAAGTGAAGAAACTAAACTCTATCATTATAATAACCTAATGTGTCTCTTAAAAAGTGAAGGTTCTTAATGAATATAGGCAGGTGTAGGTAATTACACTCAGGCAATCAATACCTATACAAAAAACAGTAAGTGATTAATGTAATATTTCATGATGTTGCATAAAGTATACACTTTTAAAGTAAAAATTTAAAGCCCAATTAGAGTATAATCTTATTTAAGCCTTAGAACAACTCTACAACATAGATGAGGCAATTATTGTTATTGTTATGGTATTGTTATTTTCGATTGTTCCCCAGAAGAGACTCATGCTAGAACTGATGAACTGACTTTTCAAAAAGGTAGAAATGGAAGCAGAATTCAGAAAGTCTGATAATACTGCTGTACCTTAGGGCCAAAAGGTTTTCCAAAGAGCAATTTGCGGTATAAATTACTGGTGGTCTAATAGGGCACTGAAAATACTCTTTGGAAATAACAAGCAATGGAACATTCTTTAAGTGAAGCACACTTACTTTACCAGGCAGAATTTCCATTGGTAACCAGCAGTATGTGCCTTCTGCATGGTATAAGACTGAATACCAAACTACAGATTTCATCTATAACTCACAATAAATGGAATAAACTTTAAAGTCAAAAGAAGTAATTGAATGTTATTTTAATTTATTTCAATTCACCACATATTTATGGGTAACCTATGTGTACAAGGCCACAAAGCATCTGTACGAAAGATTAGTCTGATGTAGTGTAAGGTTCTTTCCACTTCTGTCAATTAACAATATCCATATCCACATCTTTTAGGTTGCAGGAATAGAAGACTGTGTTTAAAAATGGTCCTTATGTTTGGTACATGCTGGGTGATTTTCTTCTCTGGGCATTCAAAATAGGGACTTGCAAAAACTGGGATTGTTTTGTAAGCATTGTTTTTATGATGAATATCCTTTGAAATCTGTATTACGGTAACAACTTTAGAATGATTTTCCTCCCAGTTCAGCATTTTCTCCTTTACATACAGGATACAGGAATTTTAAGAGATAACTAGACATGTCATAACATTTAAGAGAATTATATCATTCTTGTTTTTAGTTATATAAACATTAAAGATTTATGTAATGTTTGTCTCATCCCTTAATCCATATTAAAACAACAGAAACAATAGAAACAACAAAGTGAGATGCACCTGGCAGACTTAAAATTTTGATAATGACATTATGTTCTTTCTGTGTTAAGATAGCTAACCTAGAAGATGTCACAACTTGGGCTTTGTATGGTAATTTCCTAGGTGAGAACTAACATAGGGCAGGCAACCAAGATGCTTTGGACCACAGAGTTGGTGGGCTTGAATGACAGTCTAGGGAACCAGATGCCATTCATCCGGCATCGGAATGCCACTGTTGAGTCCTGCTAACAGAGCTCCAGGTCCAGAGCTGTGGTTTAGAAATATTAATCTTAAGGTTATTTTGTAGGTAGGCAGAACAGAAGTAGGGGATACTATGAACCATTCTCATGAAAGTTCTCAGTGACAGCCTCATCCAAGTTGGTAGGTGTACATAAATCAGAATATATAGGCACAGGAATATTCCTGGGTTAAAGAGAAATCTTAGTAGTCAAAGAAAGATTTATTTCTTATTCATGTTACATGTCCATTTTGAGGAGAATTCTACTCCTAGCAATGGCAGGATAGCTTAAAACAGATAAACCTCCCACATGTAACTATGAATTGTCTATTAAACATAGGTATGCTAGAGATACACAGACAGAAACACAGAGAAACACACACACACACACACAGAAAGAAGAGAGGAGAGAGGGAAAGGGAGAGAGCCAGTGCCAGAGCCAGACAAACAGAGATATTGATTTAGTGATTTGAAGGCAGAAACTGGAGGAAAATTAACTCTTGAAAAAAGAATCACCCTAGGTAAGATTTTGTGTTTGAGCCACTTTTCCCTGAAGGCTTCATATTCCAAATGGTGCAAGCAAAAAATTCAGTCTTAATTGTCTAAGAAAGCACAGAACAGAGTTTTGGACTGCCATGACAGATAGGCATATAATTCTAAAAGAGGGGTAGAGATGATAAATATACACATTAACTCCCTCTGAATTGTTGGGTGACTTCAGAAATGATCATAAGACTCTAAAGGTTTCAAGGGTAAAACAATAATTTAAGGCTGAAAAGATCTGTAGATATTTCAGCTGCTGCCAGTATTACCAGGGGACAGGGTTTGAATCCCATTAAATTAAGAAGACTCAATAAATGCCTCAGGCTTCCCACTGAAATTCCAGAAGGTCCTTGTTCTAGGAAGAAATACTATACCCCAGGATTGAGGCAAAATAGACCAATCTACAATAAGGAGGGGGAGAAGGAAAGCACTGACCATTAAAACTTAATATTCTAGAGAAATATAATAAAATCTGGAATATATGAACCAAAGTCAATAGAAAAATTAGTAAGCAGAAATATACCTAAAATAATCCAGTGTTTGGAATCATCACATAAAGATTTAAAAATTTATATGTTAGAATATACAAGAAAAGATGAATAAAGGCGGTAAAAAAATGGGGAGTTGTTAGTGTCGGAAAATGTAAAAGCAATGCAAAGAAACACAAAAACAAATGGAAATTGGATAACTGAAAATTACAGTATCTAAAATTAAAATGTTTACTGGTGAGAATTAACAATATACTAGACACTCAAGAATGGATCCATGAGGTTCAATAAATATAAATGAAAATCATCCAAACTGAAACACAAAGAAAAAAATTTAAAATAAAGGAGGCATCCTAATGTATCTGTGGGACACATTATCAATTTAATATATGTATAGTTAAGAGTTCCAGAGGGAGAAAAGAAAGAGAACAGGTCAGAAAAAATATATTAAAACTTCCAAATTTAATAAAAAACCCCAAAAGATGCATACAAAGAAAACTATGGAGGTACAGCATAGCAAAATTTCCGACACATAATACAAAACAAAAATTCTTAAAAACAGCCAGATGTGGTAAGGAGAATTATATTACTCAAAGAGGAACAGAGTAAGAGTTATATATTTGGATATACAACAAAGAAAGTTAAGAAATGAAAATGGTAAATATTTGGAAAAAATTTTAGAAATTTTCTATTTTAAATCGTTTAATGGTCAAATAATTGTGTCAAGCAAAAATAATGACAATACACTATTGGGCTTATAAAATTTTTACATACAAAATATCTGTTAACATAACACTAAGAACAGGATGGAGCATAAGTGATATTCTACTGCCATAAGTTTCTTACATTATATTTGAAATAGAATAAACTAATTTTGGGTAGACTTTAAGTAAAAACTATATCCTGTGCTCTCCAGAGCAGTGATTCTCAAAGTATGGCCCTTCTACCAATTGCATTAGAATCATCTAAGAATTTACCAAAAATTTAAATTTGCAATCCCCTCTCCAAACCTAGTAACTTAGGCAGAGAAATCAGTATTGTATATTACTGTAAATCTGATGCATATGCCATGAAGCAAACATTAAAAAAATAATAACAAAGAGGTATAAAATGGAATGCTGAAAAATATTCCATTTAGAAAAGATGTAAAAGGAAAAAACAACAGAGAGAATGAAAGGAAAACAAATAGCAAGGTAAAACATATTATCCTAAGTATAGCAGTAATTCCATTAAATGTAAATGGTTTAAATACTTGAAAGTCAAAGATAATGGACTAGATTTAAAAAACAAGACCCAAGTATGTGCTAAGGTGCCTTTTAAATTAAAAAAAGCACAGACAGGTTACAGGTTAAAGGATGGAAAAATATATACCAGGCAAACTGTAGCATAAGAAGCCTAATGTGACTATTTTAAAATCAGACAAAGAAGACTTGAAGACAGAGGATATTTCCAAAGATAAAGAATGTTATTTGATGTCTACCAAATTGAGATTAAACAAACCTGAATATCTAGGCATCTGTTTGCAGAACTTCCAAATATATGAGACAAAAACTGACAAAATTAAAGGAAAATGATATACCTCAAATCATGATTGGAAATTAAAAATCCTTTTTCTCAGCAATCAATAGAATCACTGCATAGAAAATCAGAAAAGATATAGAAAATTTGAACAATATAATCAAATACTTTGATCTTATAGAATTTAGGTCACACAACTGCTCAATATACATATTTAAATGTACATGGACTCTTCACTGAGACAGAACATACAATGAGCGAATGGGAATTTTTTTAAATCTGAAATTTTAAAAGGATTGAAATCATGTATAATATTTTTTCTAATCATAAAGGAATAAAATTCAAAGTCAGCAAAAGAAAGATGTGTAGACGAGCCCTCATATACTTATAAAAATTAAGTGACACATTTCTAAAAAATTTATAGGTCAAAGAAGCACACACAAGGGAAGTGACTGAATATTTCACATTAAATTATAACAAACACAACATATGAAATTTGCAACTAAAAGAGTATTTAGTGAAAAAAATGTATCTTTATATTATAGTTTGTATTAGAAAAGAAGAGTTAAAACTGGTGATCTAAGATTCTACCATAAGAAGTTAGGAAGAAAAAAAAACAAGCCTAAAGTAAATTATGCATGAAATAATAAGCACTAGAAATTAATGACAATGAAAAAAGGCTAGCAATGGAGGAAAATCAGAATTAATTGGTTCTTTAACCATACATACAGTAACCAACTGCTGATGGGATGGGAATTCTGTTGCGTGTTTTCTCGTTCCAGGCCCTAGGATGATGGGAGCAGTCGCCACTGTGAAAAGTGCCAGGCTCATGGCAACAGTCAGGAGAATCTGAGGTAGGAAATCCAGTGCTCCAGGCCAGAAAGGTCAGTGCTAGGATCCTGTCCAACCACCAGGAGCCCAGGAACAGAATATTCCCAGGAGGCAAAAGACAGGAAATACATGGGAAAGCACACTGAAGCCTCAGTCTCTTGGAAATAAGAACATAAAATTCAGCTTCGATAAAAGAAGCTTTCAGAGAAGTAGTGAACCTTTTACATTACTGCTTTTTTTGTTATTTATAATAACAGATAAACCTGAGGGCTCCTTCCAAATGATAGTAAGAAGTGATCAGCATTTAATATGCTTTCTTTTTGAAGAAAATGAACATCAGTGGTCTATTTTAATTAAAAAATGTAATCCAGTGACCACTTTTGACCAAGTTTAAAAACCTATTACCTGTTCTTTCCATACTAATATGCTAATGTGCATACATATACTTAGGAATCTCTACAAAAATTTGGAAACTAAATAAATCAAAAGCTTAGGAAAATGCAAAAGTTCTACAATTTCCAAATAGATTACAATTATTTCCCTTAAAATATGGAGAAAGTTTTGTCTAGCTAGCCAGTCACACACACTATAATAGATACTGCAAAGGAAAAAAACACATACTTTTACAATGTAGAAGCAAAAAACCAGCTTAATGTAAAAGGAGTAAGTAAAAGGAATAAATTTGAACATTTCAAAATATTCTCTTAAAATAAAACTTTTGGACAGAATTTGCTAAGCATTCACCTGATAATCTACCAAGCACCATGGAGAATTAGTCTTTAATCTTAGGGAGAAAGTAAAGATGCTACAGACAGCACACTGCCTGGCACACAGATGCCCAATAAATGTTGCCAGAGAGGTCTTGGCGTCATCAATGAATTAATCAATGGGTTCGCTATTAGGAGGTGGGGCCCAGAGGGAGGAAGGAGGTCACTGGGTGTGGCCTTGGAGGGTGTATCTGGTTCTCAGCCCCTTCCTGTTGGCTCTGGCTCCTTTCTCTTTGCTTTCCCGGCTGCCCTGAGGTGAGCAGCTTTCCTCTGCCTCTCCTTCTGCCCTGATGTTTCTGCCTTGCAGCCAGTCACCAATGGACTGAAAGCTTGAGCCAAAATAAACCTTTTCTCTTTTCAGTTGTGTTCTTCAGGTATTTTGTCTCAGTGCCTGGGAGGGGAACACACCCCTTAAGGAAAAGAACTATGAGGATTTGTAAGGAAGCGGTAGATGGTTCTATGAAAGGTAGAAAGAAACTTAACCTGGGGCAGGACTTCAAGCTCAAGTTCTGTGTCTTTTTGGTGTCCTGGGTCCTAAATTTTTTCCCCACACAGCCTACATCACTCCTCACTGAAGCTGGTTAGATCGCCTTAAACTGTGGTCATTACAGACTCATTTGGATGTAAAAGCGTCTTGTTTTAAGAATGAAAGTCTGTCTAGTAGTGCTCACCCACCAGCGTTGTACAGTCAATGTATGTCCTGCCTGAGGCTCTGGCAGTGTTTTGGGAAAAGGCAGCCAACTCCAGAAAACAGAGCGTTTTCCAGGTTAGAATGAATCCAGGTGGAGCACCAAGGTGCTTAGGTCAGTAAGTACACATGAAACACAAATTAACAGACTTCTAAAACAACCTAGTTCTCAAAAGTATTCAAATGAAAAAAAATGCCTTAAAGACTTAAACAAAGCAAAACAACAAAGTTGAGTTTAAAAATAAAACATAAATCAAAGGCATTGCCTTTCTCCTCTATTATTTTAAAACTATGGTCTATCTTTTAACTGTAGGATAATCCAGTAGAAATTTCATTATTTTAAAAGTATCTGAAGTCAATAAAAATTATCTTTAAATTTTGTGATTACTTTGAAATAAAAAACTATTCATTATTCTCTGGCTGGGCCCAAATGAGAAAAGGCAGACTGGGTACCATGTTGGCCTTAAAGCATCAGTACTGGAAGAACACTGAAGGCAGAAAATGAGAGGCAGCAAGGAGAAGGCAGAGGCTCTGTAAACACATGGGTTCAGATCTGTAGTGCAGTCACCGAGAAACCATGAGTCTTAGCTGGGTTGCTGAAATTTCTGAGTCTTGGTTTCCTGATGCATACAATGGAGCTGTTAACATCTACTTTATAGGAAGTTTCACGTGAATGAGTGAATCTGTAGGAACAGATTCAAATGAAAACAAAACACATATGCATGTATACACACATATAATAAGAAACACACACACACACACAGAAGAAAGAAACACAAAGCTTGAATTAAGACTCAAATGTAAAATGGTAGTAGTGATGTTACCACCTATCATCTATTTGGTTGGCTCACTTTGTTTTTCTAAAGCAGGGTGAGAAAATTCAAGGAACAAATACAGCCAACTCTAACTACAAGTGAGTAAAGTACTTCCTGCAGGCACAGAGCATCAGTGGAGGGAGGAAGGCCTGGAGATGAAAAGGCCCCACTTGAGACAAGACAAACACTATTAACTTCTGATCCCATCTTCCAGTCTTAACTTCTGCTAAAAGCTGGCAAGGAGGTGTGGGTGCTGAACTATATCCTTAAAGTAAACACGGACGCAAAGCTGAGGCTGGCGGATCTGTTTGCGGCTCTGCTAAAAATTCTAGATGAGGGCCCAGACTGTGAGAGTGTTGTAAGAGTCTGGAGAGTTATAACTTCCTTGTAATGTTGCTCTTGATATCCTCTGTCTGTTTTCTAGTATTACTTAGTATTAAAGCCCTTAAAAGTAAGAAGAATGAATCTCTTGAGTAAAATTATACCCTAGCCAATTAGAGAACGTAGGATAGCAAACAAATATAGTAGATTGAGGACCAAGGCCTCTGGGAATTAAAAAAAAAAAAGAGGTTCTTGATTTAAATTTTGTTGTTTTATTTTAAAGTGTTGGGGACTGAACCCAGGGCCTGAAGCATACTAGTCTACCAGTAAGCTGTCCACGCCCTAGGCCAAACAAAGATTTTTATGGCAGGGTATAATAAGGAAGCAAAACATACTCCATTGCTACCAAGACCCATAGTCTAGGAGGTGGAATGAGACTGGGAAAGTTGAAAGGATTAAGATATGAGGTAGTGATATAGTGTAACTTTAAAGAAGGAAATGCTTTATCTGAGTGAGGGATAGGGAAATATTTAAGGAAAAAGAAACCATCTGAGGCAAGCCTCAAAGAATGTTTTGAATTTGAAACACGGAGAAGGCAGGTGTACAGCATCTTAAACAAAGGAATAGCCAAGGGAGAGTAAAACACACAGTTGAAGGTGCAGGCAGGGAGCAACCCATCTGGTTGGATGAAGCTCAGGCAGGCAGAGTAGACACGATGTGGTAATGAGAGTATGTCCAGGGAACTGCCAGCACTCTGTGGACAAAGCCTTTACCTCTCTGCTGTAGTTCAGGTCTGGAGTACCCCCCAAAGGATACTTAGCCCCAAGTCTGTGGCACTAATGGGAGGTGGAAAGAACCTTTGGGAGGTGTGGCCAAGTGGGAGGAAGATGAGTCATTGAAAGTATGCATTTGAGACCAGGCCTCTTCCTCTACTTCCTGGCTGCCACGCTATAAACAGACTTCCTCTGCCACATGCTCCTGTCTTGATGGACTGTGTTGCCACAGTTCCAAAGGCAACAAGGACAAGTGACCATGGACTGACACCTCTGAAACCATAAGCTGAAATAAAACTTTCCTCCTGTAAGTTGATTTATCTCAGGTATTCTGTTGCCGTGCCAGAAAGCTGACTAACACACTCTCTTCTGGGTTTCAGGCCTACACATGCTCCTGTTTACTGAATGTCTCTGCCTGGATCTCTCTGAAACTTCAAATCCCCCCGTGTTCAAAAACCAAATGGAACATTCGCACCCTATAAAAAGCCCTCTTCCAGCTTCTTGTAGTCCCAATTTTAAAGTACAAACAGTTTTGTATAGGGGAAATCTCGGGGCCATCATCCCTGATTCACCTCCCTCTTCCCACAATTTGCTATGTTCCATTGAATGGTCACAAAGTACTGACTCTTCTCGCTCCTAAGTTTCTTCTGAATGCCATCTATGTTCACTGATAATTTCTCTCCTTATTTAAACATCTTCTGGGTAATTTTGAATTACAGAGGTTGAAGCCTTGGTGTATATGCATGACTTTAGACAAGTTACTGAACTTTTTGTGCTTCAGCTTCCTGACTTGTTAAATCCACAACTATAGAAGTGCCTACCTCATGAAGACTATTATATCATAGAAGGCTTGAAACAGTCACTGGATTCAATGAATGGCAGTCCTCCTCATCACTACATTATTGCTGCTGTCATTATTACATCTGTTATCACTGGGCCGGGGATTTAGCTCAGTGGTTTCACCGCCTGCTGCGCAAGCGAAAGAACCCGAGTTCGATCTCCAGTACCAAAACCCAAAACATCTATTATCACTATCGTGCATTTCTGCATGTTATCACTATTACAATGGGATTGTAATTAGCCTACTGGCTTCTACTACTTTACCAGTTCTAGCTCAAAGGAGTCTTAAGACTTTAAAATCTTTTTTAAAAAAAATTAACTCTTACACAGATCTTGATATGTTAAAAAGAAAACAAAGCAACAGAAAGAGTTGCTCCGATTAAAATGAACGTAAGGGACAAGCCTGGTGCTGCCTTCCACTCCCCCTGCAGGGGCTCAGAAGCACACACTTCGCTGGAAACCCAGCTCCTCTGAGTGCAGCTTCAGTACTTTGCACCTCCATGGAGGTGTAGCCATCTTCCTCAGAGACTGCGCAGTGGTTCTTCTGAACCACAAATCTGTGTCATTCAAGGCTTCTGGGCCCTTGAGGACTAAGCTCTCATTGCAAAGCAGAGCTCATAGACACACTTAGTATAACTTACTGCCATTTCAGGAGTGGCAGCTATGGCTTGCATCAGACTTTGGGCCAGTAACTTTTACTGCCACTTTTTAGTTTTGGTGTTTTATTGTTACTATTCCTGGAGCAGAAGAAGAATATATTTATGGCTCATCTTCTTTAAAAAATGAAAGAAACTCACCAACTGACCTTCTGTGTATTTGTATCTATCTACAGACACAGGTGGGTCCTGAGCATAAACATAAAACTTACAGACACCCTAAGACTACAGATGGGTAACACAGTGCACAGCTTAAGCTTCCGGCCTGTCTGGTCTTGGTGAGTATTCAGCACTAGGTCATACTTGTGATACATCTTCCCCATTACTTATTTTTACTTTTTATTTTAGGAAAGAGTCCTACTTCTGCTTCTCTCTGGCTCAGCTAATTTCATATTCAGGAACATCTATGGATCACACCTCTCCCTCAACTCCCAACAGTGTTCTCTCCCTCTCTGTACATTTGGGGAAATACTCTAGCCTCAAGATACTCCATTCTCTCTCCTTAATACTCGAGCCTCTATCAGCATGGCTGATAATAGGGGTGGTATGCTCTTTATCAAGGAAAACGCTAAGGTTTTAAAGGAAAATTAGATATGCAAAGCATCAGGTTCTAGAGCTGCAAAACCATGCCAAACACCTACAAATACCCTTTAAGAAAGGAGGTACTTGAACTTGATCTCACTCACACGTGTTTAATCAGGTAGAGAATTAAAGGGATCCCAACTGAACAAAATGTCCAAAATTCTATGTTTTAAAAAGCTGACTTAGCTTATTTTTTGGAATCTGTGTATATTTGCGATGTATCATAGTCACATCCGTTTTGGGGAATCAGTGCGTGTACAGATCATATCTGGATGGTTTTGATTCTTTCACCCCCTCCCTCTTCGTCTCTTCCCCTAGACCCCCTACCCCATCCATCCCTATAAATTCTACCTTTTTTGCTTCCTACCATGTCTGTTTTACTCTTTTAAAAAGAAGGCCAGTTTATCACACATTGCCCTTTACACACAAGGGCCTGACTTCGAGAAGTAAAAACACATGGAACACTGAAAGGGTCCATTTCTTTTCTGTCTCCTCAGAGAAGCAGTTCTGTGGCCTCAGAATGAGGTCCCCCCACCCCAGGAAACACTGTGCCACGCCCTTGATGTTTCCCTCCAGAGGGGAAAGCTTGAAAATTCCCGTTCCCTCTACTTTGCTCTGAGCAGTAGGTTTTGGAGAGTAAGTCTGGCTTGCTTGCTTCAGCTTGGTCTTCTTCTATGGGGGAAAACTCTGTCAGACAGCAGGGACTCAGCCTGCAGGGTAATGGAGGAGACTGGGCCAGGCCCAGCTGTGCCTGTGCCTAATTCTAGAGCTTGTGTTGCAGGACCTTTCTGCTCTTAACACTAAGTCATATCCTTCAACTTATTTACCCAAAAAAAGGATGATATTCTATCTTCTACCAGCCACTCCTTTGTTTTTCAATCTGCTCAGAATCTGGGTGGGGAAAGACAGTGCTATTTCACCAGACCCTTAGAGACGGAGAGAGAGACTAACAGCAGAGCCCAGCAATTCCAATCTGAACAGTATAGCTGCACACAGTTCCCCCCATTCCATAGTTCTGAGCTCCTCAGCTTGAATCCTGTCATAATGGGGCCCATGGCTCCCGCTCAGCTGATGTCCCCTTACCCTGCCCCTTGCTTCTGAGTTTCCCAGGGCTGGAGGTCTCTGAAAGACAGGGAACCCTCAGATTGTGGTCACTATGGGAATCCAAGTGCTGGGCCACCCATATCTGGATGACAGTTGAGGCGTATTTTAAACTCTTCCCTGTTGTTTTGGTTTTCCTTTTTTAAAAAATAATCTTGTCAAAGCTCACCACAGAGTCATGTTTTCCTTTACAACATTATTTTTATGCTTACCATGTTATGTGAAATAGAATTTTCTTTTTCATCCCATAAAGCTCCAAGAGATTTTTAACTAAAAGGGACAGTAATTTATAAAAATAGTTTAATGTTTGTGACATGGAATGATACATTGCTTAATAATCTGTGATGCGTCCAAAGTCAGCACATCTAAGGGCTTGGCTGTTCAGCTGTGTTCATTAAAACACAAGAAGTAAGCATTGTAACAAGGCAGCAAACTTGTTAAGAAAATCTCTTCATTTAATTACCAGTGGGTCTTCTGGAATAAGCAGAAATCAAAGTTTCTCTTTTGCAATTAAAAAAAAAATCATTCATTTTCAACATCAGTAAGGCAATTTTACCAAATCCCTTTTAAAATTTTGTGCTTAGATCTTATTTTCATTTTTAAAGGCCTATTTGTTGTTCTGGTGGAGAATTTTTTTTTTTTTAAAGTGGTTGACAACTGCCCAGCAACAGCAGCATGTGTTTGCAGTCACTATTTTGGGCCACATCACATGTCCCTTACATAACCTTGTAGAACTGCTCTCGAACTGGTTCAAACAACCTGGGAAACAGATTAGGGCAGTCCCTGCAAATCCCCCCAGTGCAGATGCTGATGGGCGATTTCCCACCCCCTCCCCACCTTATAACGTTGCATGGTGAGTACGCCTGCCGTCCAACAAGGACTGGTTATTCATTGTTAGAGCCAACTAAAACATTTGATAATTAACTTCCTCTGCTCGGTTCAAACGAGTCTGGGCTGCCCATGACAAGCCAATGAACAATGATTCCCTGCTGCCCGGGTTTATGAGTGAGACCAACGAACAGGCTTTAAAATGCCAGGGGAAAAGGAACCCACGGGGCACAGGCTGCCCTCGCCACCTTGAGACAGAAAGCTTCTGACGTTACGTTTTTAGGGTTCTAAAATTTCAATTTAGAATTCAGATTAGCCTTATCTTCCCCCTGTGGTGCTTCAGGAGTTGTCCTCAGGGGAGTAAGTATAAAATTTCTAGATAAACATCTTGATATGAAAGTTACTTTCATTTTAAAAAAATGTATGAATGCATGTACATATGTGTATACATATTTATCTTCTAGTCATCATGACTTAAAGTTTAGTATATTTAGTAAAAGTGCATTTAAAAATTCATTAAAAACCCAGGTGCTGTAAAATTTTAACCTTGAGAAACACTCAACGTGGCATGGAATGAGAAAAGACAAATAAGTTATTCACAAGGAACAAGTAACATTTTTTTCAGGAGGACTGACTTACGTCTTACACACATACAATACCAGGAATTTAACGTGGTTGTACTTCATTAAGCAAAAACATCTGTTATTTAGATAAACTGATAGGTTATTCAGGGCAGTAGGCAGGGAACTAACATTTGTTGAATTCCTAGCATGTGACAGGTATTTTACCAATCATATAATTTAATGCTTAATTTAAAAGGCCTATGAGATTGGCCATATTATCCCTATTTTACCAATGAAGACATACTCAGAGAGGTTAAATCATGTGGATAGTTTAGCTGGGATTCATACACAGAACTCCATTATAGTGCATACTCTTTCTATTGGTCCATACATATTAGAAATGTATGATGGAAAAATGCTGCAGAAACAGATTCTACTCAGTGACAGGCATGCTTAGGCTAGATTGTAAAGGATAACTGTACACCAAAGCATTACTAACTGCTCTGACACCACAGGAGGGTAAGAAATGGATATAGGTAGATGTGTCTACAATTCTAATGACATCAAACAGGGATGCCACACTTACCTGCCAAACATACCACCTTTTGCCTCTCCACCTGACTTCAAAGCTGACATGTGCACAGCCTGGTAAGAATGGAAAAATTCTGTTTTCTGGGTTCTCAGCAACCAGATTTCATTCATTTTTGCCTAAATAGTTAATCCTTCAAGATCTCAAAAGTAGAAATGAGGTGAGGGTAGAGAGAAGGGACTTCTGGTTTGAAAGTTTTAATGCAGTCTGGTGGGTCCTTGTTTTCCCTTTCAGGCAATAGCCCGGTTTCTGAACACCAATATAGCTCCAGACCTAAATGAAGCCCAGAAGAGACTAGATACTGGCAACAAAGGACAACTGTCTCATAAACTTCCACCAAAATGCTAAATTTCTGTTAGAGAAAATGATGAAACCAGTTGATATGAGATTGTTTGGTGATACACATTAAGTTAGACTAGTTTGGGGTATATGATAGATTCATGCACATGATACAAAACTTAAAAGGCAGTATGGGGAACAGGGTAAAAAGGCTCCTATCCTCCAGACAGCCAGTTTTCTTCCCGCAAGGCAAGCACTGCTATCATTTTCTCTGCATCCTTCCAGAGATTTTTCTAGGATACGTGTTTTTTGTTTTTTTTAAACCACAGTAAATATGTTCTGCTTCTGAAGTTAGGCATTATTAATTCAAGATGTCTGCTTGCTTTTTTTAATAATTCAACAAATAATTTTTGGGTGGCTGTGCTATGCCAGTTACCATAGTCAGCACTGGGCAGAGAGGCGATTGGGATGAGACCTTTGTCTCTGAGGGACTCATGGTCCAGTGTGGGAGAAAGAATCCTTTGCAAATTCAACCCAGGGGGCAAGGAGAATACCTGAATAAGTGCTACGAGAACACAGAAGAGGAAGCAACGGTCTTTGCCACAGAAATCAGAGAAGGCTATGAAGAAGAAAGAAGATTAGCGTTGCATCTTGAAGGATGTTTGTTGGGTGGAAAGGGAGTCAGAGAAGTTGTCCACCCAGAGAAACAACCTATTTTAAAAATGAACGTCATCAGAGGCATCGTATGTTTTTGGATGGATGAGCTTGGCACAACAGAAGCATGGGATGTGGGGACAAGAGCAAACCTTAAGAACATGAGGACTGGCCATAGTTGGCTACTCGGGCTGGGTGTGAATATTTCGCAGTGGGAAAGCCAGGCTAGGTCCAATTTCTGTTTGAGAAAGTTCACTCTGGTGGCTTAGTGGCAGATTTCCTGGAACAAGGGCAAAGGGAGTGGTTAGGCTCAGAATCCAGACCACTGTTTCCAAAGAGGTTGGTTAAGAGAGATTCCAATTAGTCATCTTCATCTCTCACTCTCTACCCTCAAACCTGCTTTCCTATGTATCCTCACTACCCCAACAACCACTCATTACCCAAATGAGAAAAGCCGAAGTCATCCTAAATCATCTTTATGGTCCTCCATGCCAAAATCCCATGGTTTTCTAATTTTCTAACTTGGGCCTGTATGGTCCTATCATTGTCTCAAAGAATCAAATTACATGGATGCAGGAGATAAGATCAGCAGCTTTCATTACCTCCTCCTTGGATGGCCAAAGCAGAGCAGGAATCCTCTGCTTTAACAACCAGACTTGCCAGTCTCCCTGTTATCCAATTCTTCCCAGTGGAAATAACTCATGATTCCAGTAGGTGTCAAGCAATCTGTGCTTATAAGGAAAATATGGTACAAAAGATAAATATGCATCTGCTATAACTTTGAATAAGATACATTTGCCACTTGAAATTGAATAGAATCTGATAGGTGTGAGTCAGCTGTCCATTACTGTAAAAAAAAAATACCTGAGATAAACAACTTCAAAAGAGACAAGGTTTATTTGGGCTCTCAGAGGTTTCAATCCATGTTCACTTGGCCTTGTTGATTTGGGCCTGTGACAGCAGAGAACATCGTGGCAGGAGCACATGATAGAGGAACTGCTCACCTCACAGCTACCAGGAAGCAGAGAGATAGGGAGAGAGGAAAGAGTATGGAGGAAAGGTGGCCGGGTAGGGACAGGCAGTAGTCCCAATATCCTTCTAAGCGCAGGCCTCTCATAACTTTCTTCCATGAAGTCCCACCTCCTAAAGGTTCCAACACCTCCCAGTAGTGCCCTGGCTGGGACCAAGCCTCTGTGGGATCCCACAGATCCAAACTCTGGTAGAGGGTGGATGGAAGAGAAGCTGTGGGCAGTTAAGCCTACTAGTCTCTGTTCTGTGAAACAAGACAAGCCTTCTGCGGAGAATAAGAAGGGCAGGGCTGGGCAAGGGCCAGGTCATCCATGTGTGGAGCAGCCCTGGAAATATGACCAACAAGTGACAAAGGTGGAAAGGATTCATACGCTGAACACAAACTATGATGGAGGCTATTAGGCTGGGAAAGTTATATTCTTTCCATGCTGAGTGTTTATGACAGCCTTTTTGAGTGGGGATGCTATGCTCCAGTCCTCAACAAAGAAATGAGTAGCTGTCAGTGGTGCTTCACTTGGACACAGGTGATACCAGGATTTGAACCCAGGTCTGACAAAGGGTGGTGCTCACCAAAGTCACCTGGCAATAACACAGAAGCAATACTGAGACCTCAGCACGCACGGAAGCTCCTAGCTCTTGCTTTCTAAGAAGGTTTTGTAATGCACATTTTCACCTTGCACATTTGATCGTTTGACTCAACTGCTTAAAATAAAGCAGCTCACATCCAGAAAATAGCTTAGTGCTTATTTACAGCTAAAATTCAGGACAACGGAGATGACTAATGTGGTCTGGAGTGCACAGTGAGCTTTGGGGTTATATACAGAGGGCGACATTCAGACAGTCATGCCAGTCTTTATCACCGAGTAAACCACTTAACCTTATATTATCTCATGTATAAACTTACCTTGCAGGACACTTATAAAGATCAAACACAACCATATTTTTTAAATGCCTAGCTTCACATCTGGAACATCACAGGTGCTCCACAAACCTCCCGCCCCTCCCAAGGCCACAGCCTTTGACGCTGGAGGCAGGGTGGTGCGGTGGCCGAGCCCTGTCCCTGGAGCGGTCGGCTCTGCTCCCACTACCCACTGACCGCCAGAGCTGAGGTTAGGCAGCCTCTCCCCACTTATTATCTCCAGCTGCAAAGTGGGCACAGTAATGGTCCCTTCCCCTAATGGCTGTGCCGAGTCCAGGCCGGGCCAATCCCAACTCTGGGCACAGGATCTAGTTCCCCTGTTCCAAATTTGGGCTTTCTGCATTAGATTATTTTTCCACTTTTATTTACGCTTGTAGCGCAGGTCCGGTTTCTGCTAACCAGACTTATGCCTCATTGCCCTGTGTCCCATTCCCTGTTTTGTCACCCGCATGACACCCCAACTCTCATAGGAAAAACTCCCAACACCCTGACTCTCTTCAAACCCCAGCCCCAAGCCTGGGACCGTGACATGTGCCTTTCTCAGGAGCCCACCGCTCCTGAGCCGTCTAAATGTGGTTTCCGGTGGCACACAGGGAGTTCCACCACGTCCCGTCCCCACCACCAGAGTGTCTGTGCTCTACCTCGCGGGCTGCGTTTCCTCCTGCCCCCTGCACCCACGCCCAGTTACTCCCCAGTTACTGTCCTACCCTGCAGTCTTTCTGAGCAAGACTGATTCATATCTCAGGCCTTTCCAGTCTGACCCATTATTACCGTAATTCCCAAAGAAATATTTCCTTTCTCTGAATTCTTGGCACGATTTCCTTTATATAGAAGAATATACAAGAGCAAAGGAATCATAACGTGTGTTTAAAGCCTTCTCTATGATAAGTACCAATAAATTATTACTCTAGTGTGTTACACACTGTCATATATAAATTCCCCTACAATCTGGAATCCGTTACTTGCTCGGTCCTTCTGCTCAGCGAGAACCTTAGTCTTTCCTCTCCTCCGCAAAATGCAGAAATGAGATGAGGTGATCTTGATTGTCCCTGTCCCTCTGTCTCATTGCTTCTGTGTCCCTGAGAAGAATGAACTCCTGAGGAACAGCTGTAAGTTATCGTTAGAATGAACAGGTGGCCAACCCAGCAATGCAGTCTTGCCCTGTGCCTGTGTAAGTACAGCCTGAACCCAGGGAAGCCTAACTGAAAGCAAATCGGGGTCCAGAGGGACCCCAATCCTTGTCCTCATCCCACAGAAGAGGCTTAAAATTATAATTTAAAGAATTCAAAAGTTGAGCCGGGGATTTCGCTCAGTGGTTTCGCTGCCTGCCGCGCAAGCACAAGGACCCGAGTTCGATTTCCGGTACCAAAAAAGGAAAGAATTCAAAAGTAGTCACTGAGGTCTTCAATGATAAAGTCAAAGATAAAGGGAGTTACGTTTTTGAAAACAGTTCCTAGGAAAGTACTCCAGGAGACAGAAACAGTGAAACATGAGATAGTGTACAGATATCGATTCATATTTTAAATAACTCCAAGAGCACTCCAAGCTAAACTGAGATCATACTCAAATCTTTTAAAAGATCCTGAAGTTTTCATTACATAGTCCAAGATGATAAAATGGTAAAATGTCTGGTTCACTCCCCTCTTTTATCTGCTCACTGAAGTTCTAGAATGTTTTAAGGAGGATTATATATATTTATGTTACAATTATGAAACTGAAAAAACACTTATTAGGATAAACTACAGAAATAATATTATTAGATCAAAGAAAAATTAGAGGAGATTATCATACCTGATAAGCCCTGGCTTTACTGGAAGAATATTAAAGAAAGAAATACTCTGGTTAACACCTCAGATAAAATTATATGAAATAATGTGCTTTATGAAGCGGGATGGAGATAAATACAATACAGCTTGCAGCCAAAAATAGCCTCGTTTTTCCCAGCTCTGGATTCCATCTGTCAAAACAAGGTGGATGGTGCTCATCAGACACCAGCAATGCGTGTATAGTGGAACGGATCCACTCATCTTCTGCTGGACTTGGTTTTGTTATTTATAATAATAATCACCCATTAGCTTACAGTACAGTTGTTTACATAACACAGGCTCTGACCGTTATCATCAACTCATTTTTCCTTCCATTCTGGAGACTGAAGTCAGAAGCTTTCACATCCTCTTTACCTCTTTACCCGACTCGTCTTTCCCTAAAGCCTTCTATGTTCTTGCACAGAAACATCTCCAGATTCTATGGGAACCTCAGGGGCCCAGCTAACACTGGCTGACCACTATTCAGAGTTGGGCGCTGTACTATCATGTGCCAGAATAACACAGACTATTGAAATTATACCCATTTTAGGTTCCTACTTCCCTCCAAGTTCTTACTGGCAATTATAGATATTCTTCCCCTCTGTGGAGGTTGCTGGGTGTTGTGTGTGTGTCTGTCTTTTCTGTATTAGAACATCTTGGAGGTGGGGATCATATCTCATGCATCAACAGAGCTGCCTGGTGCCTTGCACACAACTCTGGCAGTAAACTCTTACTCTAAAAGTCAGGGCAGAGCTGGCACCGCAGCAGCAGGGTCTTCCTGCTTAGCAGTAGCTAATGCCTGAGCCGACTCACACGTCCCTTCTCAACAGAAGACCAATAATCTGCTATGAGCCTGGAGTTTACTTCTCAGTCTTTCAAATTCCCAGTCTGGCAGAGTAGTAGACACTGTTATTCTAAACCTTGCCCCAGAAAAAACTACTAGTCACTGGATCACAATAATAAGGGTTGGGGTGGAGGGCAAGAAATAGCTAAATGTAAATGAGCATTGGAAGGAAAAGAAAATTTAATCAAAAGTAAGTTCTGGCTGTTTTTAGTAGTCTGCAGTAAGAGGAAAAATAGGTTCTTATTTAATTGAAGTTTAATCTCATGATACATTTATGTTAACAACAAAAATATTTTCTAACTGCATGGTTCCTGCCTCTGGCCCCTTTGCACCCTCAGTGTGACACATGATGTTGACTGAGCATACAAAGATACGCAAAAAGAAATGACTGCTTGCAAGGAGCTCACAGAACTATACGCAACTCCCTGTAATAAGATGTGTGCAGTGCATTTTAAGGAGTAAGAAGGGTGAAGAGGTCACAGAGGAGGAGGAAATGAAGAAGGGAAGGAAGAGTGGATAGAGTGGAAATCAGAGAGGATTCAGGAGAAGTCATCTTTCATTTGGACCTTAAAGGAGAAATGCAACTTCTCCCAGCTGAGAAGGTGGAGAAAGGATGACCGCTCACTCTCCCTTCCATAAGACGACAGCTCTAGAGGCAGGGTCACACCGCTGCCTCTCGGTTCCACAGCATATAGTGCCTCTCGCAGAGGATTCACAACAAACTTTGCACAAAGATTCAAGTCACAGAAGTGATTTCAAAATCAGCGTCACAATTTAAAAAAAAAAAGCTGAGTAAGACTTTTATATTGCCCAACTCCAGGAAAAATAGAAATCATTAGACATGATGTGAAAACGTAAGGAATGTCAAACAAACGGTTAGAGCTGACCCCAGCAATGATGGAATTCCTCTGTATATTTGGAGTTACATGATCACTTAGTCAAGAATCAGCTTTCTGCCATAATGTGTGCATCTGAGCATTCTTCTGCAGCAATTGCAAAGCATATGGTCTTTATGATGCACCCAACCTTTGAGTCAATACAATCCAACAGTTTCAGCAGACATTTCAGACAACCAGTCTGCCTAAAAACACTAAGTTATTTAAATTGAATCTTGATTACAGTAATAAAATTCTCTTCAACAGGGTTCGGAAAGTGTTTAGAATTTTGCAGGTGAAACGTTTGTAATCGGATTCTGTTTCATCCAGTAAAGCCTTCTAATGAATATGCCACTGAGCCATAGTTACTGTGGCTGGTGGTGGAATCCTTTTCAATTTACAGAGTCTTTTTGTTCAGGGATCCTAAAGAGGCACAGGAAAATGATGCAAGTGTTTCTCCTTGAAGTTTAAATACTTGTATTGCCTTGGCTGACTGAATTGAAAGTTTTTGTTTCTTATTGAATTTTAGAAAATTTTATAATTTTAGAGCTGGAAGGAAACAGTTAATTTCAATCTAGGGCTTACCCCAGTCACTGAGGTAAAGGACAGACTTGATGTTAAATTAGGAGACCTGGGTGTGAAGCCCAACTCCCCCAAGGACTGACTAGCTGTGAACACGACTTTACTTCTTATGGTCAGTTTCCTCATCTGTTCAATTCTAAACATAGTATCTACCTTTCTAGATTATTTTGAAGATGAGAAAGAAATACCATATTTAAGATAAAAAGGCTGCACTTTAGCAGAATAGACACCCAAAGCGCTCTGCTACTACTAATATTAATTATAAAACTGAGCACTGAGCTAATAACCAGTATTTTCTGGTTGTCAGTATATCGTAGTGTCCATGTGGCTGTTATTTTGCAAGGTTTTTGAGAAATTACAGAAAATATATGTGGAAAAGTACAGTAATATGACAACCATGTACCCACTTTCCGTATTTGGGTGGTTTGTTGCTCGTTTTTCTTCAGCTCTGAGAATTGAATCCAGGGCCTTGTGCATGCTTGGCAAGCACTCTGCCACTGAGCTATCTCGGGCCCTAGCCTGTTTTACCAACTGTGAAAACAAAACGAAATCAATAGATTTTTCCAATCACAGACCGGGTTACCATGTTTGTGATTGGCTCTGTCCTCACACGGCCTTAGACAAACAACTGAAAAGTATCGTAAGTAAGGAACCAGAAAAACAAGGCCCTTCTGAGCAGCTACCAGAGCCACACGTGGGGGCTCAGGGAGCTGGGACTGTAAGCTCCCAGAGGAGAGGAGCAGCAGGAGATCAGAGGCCTTGGCTCAGGGCGGCCGCAGCTGCCACAGCTGCCACTTGGGGCTTGCCAATGCCTGGCATGCCGGAATGCAGGCTTGGTGCTGCCAGAGCTTCCCCTGCTTCAAGAGAGATGGGACATTCAGATTTATATGAAATCGTCTAGTTTTTAAATACTGGCTACAAATTAAAAACACTTTTTAAAAACACTTTTTAAAAACTGTGCAGGCCCAAACAAAACACCCTGGCAGGCTGAGCCATGTGGATGAAGAGCTGTGGAGGACAAGGGCACCCAGGTCGGGGTCCGGGGCTGCAGGCAGCCCGAAAAAGCTGAAAGGAGACAGGGTGGGAGCAGCTCAGTTGCCAGCCGAGCACTGGCCTTCCACTGCTTTCGGCATTTGACTCATTTTTATGCCTAAGAAACTTAAATCCTGGAAACTGGCACTCAGATAACTAAGTTCTGTTCAAAGCACACGAAGGGAGCAGGAGGCATCTAGAACACAGGTGTCTGATGGGCATTATCCTTCTGTCCTTGGGATTCACTGTTCTCTGCCTCTGGTGTTTCAGAGCAGAGTGGAAAACAGTCAGAGAGACCTCAGTTCTCTGGAAAACCATTCCAGTTCACTAAACTGCAAATGTTACTGAATGCCCTCCAGGCAATTATCCAGAGCCTCCACATGCTGGCAGGGACTGCTGGAGGAGTGGCAGAGGCTAGCCAGCCCTTTCTTTCTTTTTTTTCCCATTAAGTTGATTGGTACATTTTAGGTATACAATACGTTTACATTTATCTTTGGGTGCTTGTACCTGTACATGATGTATCTTGGTTCTTATTTTTTTCCCATTACCTGTGCACCCTTCACCCCCTCCACCCTTCCCTATTTACATAGACTTCATTTCCATTTTTTCCTTTTCTCATAATTTTTCCTTTCCATTCTTTCCTTTCCCCTTCCCCTCCCACCACCCCTACCCCTTTGGACCTTTTCCAATTTCAAAGTATCCATTATTAGTTATTAATCCTTTTAGTCCTTATTTACACTCTCAGTTTCTCACACCAGAGAAACTATTCGGTATTTATACATGTGTGTCTTATTTATTTCACTGAAGAGTATTAGCCAGCCCTTTCTTAGGAGGAAGCACATGCTGCTCAGAAACAATAAGGAGAAGGAAGAGGTAATCTATTAACCTGCATCACCACAGCCGTGCATATGACCAAAGATTTGCATTTGTGACATCAGGATTGAAACCAGCTGCAGAATCTGTGCATCCTTCACTGCGCCCTGGAAAGTAACGCTGGGCATAAAAAAAAATAAGAAAATCTAGGCCAAGCAGCTTCCTCATTCTTAGGCACATTTGAGGGAGACACAATTAACCGGCAAGAGTCCACAGTCAGAGCTGAGAAGTTTCTACAAAGGGAGGAGTCAAACTAAATATTTTAGACTTTGCAGGACATAAAGTTTCTATTACACCTATCCAACTGTGCTGCTTCAATGTGAAAGCAAACACAGATGACATGTCCGCAAATGAGTGTGGCTCTGATCCAATAAAACCTATGGACACAGAAGTGTAAATTCTCTGTGTTTTCAATGTATCTCAAAATAATGTTTTTTATATATATATATATAAATAAATATATATATACATATATATAAATATATATAAATATAAATATATATATAAATATATATAAATATAAATATATATATATATATATCCCCCCCCCAACATTTAGTTCCCAGACCATACAGACCATATAAAACTCACCAGGGAACTAGATCGACAGTCTTAGCCATAAGTAAGACACAGCATTTCTGAGTCAATCACCATAAATCAAAGTTGTGCTAAGTACTCTATCAGATCACTTCATTTAAGCTTGACAATGACTCTAGGAAACACTCTTGTTATCTCTGTTTGAACTATGAACTATAAACACTCTGAGGCCTCGGGCAGTCAGTAACTTGCCTGAGTACAGACAGGAGATGAAGGAACCAGGATTCAAACCTATGAAGACCGGCTCTGGGCCCCACGCCACATCCTGGGGACCAAATACATAGCATGGATCTCAACCCTAGTGGGTATCAGAACCTTATGGGAGGCTTTTAAAAATACCTGGATACCCCAGTTTACTAAATCAAAACCTCTGACATGGAACCAAGGAATGAAACTCCGAAGTATTTCTGGAGAATAACTGAGACCTACAACACACCCAGACCTTTGCTTAGTGGGGTCAGGTATCAGACATGGCCCTACTGATAAAGCACTTAGGTATCTTGAATGCAAATCACCCTGTTATTCTGACTCAGTTTATGTTCATGATCACAGGCAAGTTCTTTAAAAGCATCAAATTACAGACCAGGCCCACAAGAATCTAAGTCCCAAATGGTGGCCTAAGTCTTTATTGACAAAGCCTTTTTAGCTGGAAATCACTGCCAGGGGAGTGAGTGAGCCAAGGTTAAATTAAAACTGCATGCCAAACTAGGTTGAGAGCAAAAAGGGGCAAGAAAGCTAGAAAAGACAATAGAAAGCACACAAAATCTTTAAATAATGCTTTCAAATCAAACAAGCATATATATATAAACCAACCTGATTTGTGGCACAGTATTTATTACATAATGGCCGTAGGTTCCCAGGGGTCAGAATTCCTCATTCTAGCTCAGGGGAATATTTTGTCTTTGGCTAGGAGAAAACTCACTCTGTGAAGCTCTTGAGATTTCCCTTACTGGATCGAACCCAGTGGAAACCATGTGGGAAGGCGATTTGAGCAAAAAAAATGTGCTTCTATCTCTGAACACAAACACAGAAAGCTAAGAGGTACACAGAAAAATCTCTCGGGCTCCAGACATCACGATTTGTACGTTACATCTTAGAGGTTTTCAGTCTCAGGAGAGAGCGAGTCATGTCGTCCTGAATTTCCTCAAGTAAGAGGCCATTCATGCAATGAATGATACTTGACCCTCACTTGAATAATGGGACTCTGTCTTCTCAGGACAGATCCACTGTGCTACTGGGATTTTACTCGACCAGTGAGGTTTCTGCCTCTTTCCTTCTGCTCTTTTTGATGACCCATGCTGGTGTGCTTGCTGCTGTCTCTGCTGACACCTCTCAATCATTCCCTTTTCTTGTACATGATGTGTTCTGACCCCAAATGCAGATCCAGAGTCCCGGAACCTCAAAGTCTGACTGGACTTGAGTACTTGCTGCAAACCAAGTACTGTACTCGAGAAGCCCAGGGCTATAAACAGGAAAGTACAACACAGGGAAGAATGACATCTACAGCAGACAGAACCTGTGTGCAGTGCACTGCAGCCCTTAAAATGAACTTCTGTAGTTGCTTGCAAGAACTTTTAACATTGGTACCTTTGAAAATAAGAACAATGAAGAACTGAGAGCCGGGGCAAATCTACTGCAGCCACATGTCTTTCTCTGCAGCGAGGTTTCCTCAATCAGATTTTCTAAGGGGTACCACGTAACTTCAACAGAGTGATGAAGGAGGAAAAGTGACCAACCCTGGAGTTTAACTTCTAGACACTGTGAACCCACTGTATGGAAAGGGTTAAGGCTGTGAATTTGCTCTAAGTTTGTGAATAAAAACAAAATACCACAGTTACAATTGATAGTTTTGCATGAATGAGAAAAAATGAAAATAAGATTTTAGGGAAGAGAATGCATCATTGTAATACCAGAAAAAAAATGGCAAACACAACCCTCCCCGCCCCGCCCCGAGAACGTGGTCTGAAGAGAACCCTTAAGTGAAAACCAATGTGTTAATAGTTGGAAAGTTCATCATACAAATGATGGCTGATTCTGCAGAATTACAAGAAATGCTATGGTTCCAAGAGACAGAAAGGCTACAGGACATAATCACAAATTTTGTCATCAGTATCAAGAATTCAGTATTTGCCTGGTGATCTGTTTTGTCTTCATCTGGATAACAGCTTGGTTTATTTCCTCTATCTTATTTTTCACATATACATGCATTAAAAATGGAGACTGTGTTTTTCTCTACCCATTTTAAGTGTACAATTCAATGGTTATCAGTCAGTTCACAGAACTGTGCGCCCATTATCACAATTCAAGTTTTTGAATATTTTCATTACTTTAATGAATGTTCTCAGACTGCAGCAGGACACCCCGCTTCAATAGACGGCTTAATGATGAGGTTTAGGGGAGCAGGTTCAGAATGGCTGTAAGAGACCAAGCTACATGGCAATGAAAAGAGGGCTGAGGATATAGCTCAGGGGTACAGCACCTTGGGTTCAAGCCTCAGTAATCCCTACACACACACACACACACTTAACTAATATGTGATTATTATTTGAATCAGTTTGAATTATTGTTTTTAGAAACAAAATTTTCTCCTCAAAAGATACATGAATATAATTTAATGAAAATAATACATTAAAGTGCCTTGACTACTTTAGAAAATCTACTATAAAATATGTTGATCATACATGAGCTATGATAGTGTTTGAATTTTTCAGAATTTTAATTATTGAGTTAATTTCAAATATTTCTTATTTTGCTTGTTGAATCCTTTTTGTGAGGCTTGTTTTAAATAAATTTTAACAATGTAGACGACTTCTGAAATTACAGTTCTTGCTATTACAAGTGATTTTTATTTTAATTCTAAAATGGATGTCATCTTGGTATGCGCTATCATTTCCTACACAATGTTTTTTTATTTTTTAAAATTTTATTTATTTATTTATTCATTTATATACTTATTTATTTTTAGGACGATGTCTCACTACATTGCCCAGGCTGGCCTCCAACTCTGGGCTTAAACAATCCGCCAGCCTCAGGCTCCTGCTTAGCCGGGACTGAACTAGGATTGAAGAAGAAATAAAGACAGGCAGGAAGAGGGCAGGGTAAAACTGCAGCTACAAGCTTTAATCCAAATGCCTTTTACTTCCTCTGCCTGTTTTTCTTCCAGTCTCCTCATTCCTAAAGTCCTAAAAGTCTTAAAGATACTCAGGTCCATAAATTCCAAAAGTTACATCAAAGACTTCCGTTCCGGATAAGCAGTATACTATTAAATGGGCGCTGTATCTCTGAAAGTGGTTTGCATTTCAACCTAGTCCACAGGGTCAGTTTCTACTTTAGCCTACTAAGGGAAATCTGGCCTTGAGGAAACAGAAGACAAGTAAATGATAAATAGGTCAAAGGATAAGCACCCTACCACTGGTCTTAAGGTCACCGAGACCACGGAAATACCCACAACCCAGATCACAGTGCGCCTCGGCCCTCTGGAGCCAACATTCTGCTTCCCTTAGAGCGCGAACTTCTTCCATTCGACCTAATACAGCTCCCTGTGCCTCTCACGCATGCGCCCAGAAATGCTTTTCTGCAAGGATACGTCAGGACCTGGCTGGATACTTACCGAGTTCAAAGCCAGCCTGGCCTACACAGCAAAACCGTCTCAAAAACAAACAGAACCTCCTCAGGGGATGAGTGGAGGTTCCCGTCTCCTCTTCCGAGGGCCAGAGTCTGGGGACCGGACTACAGATGCACAGCACTCACCTCGCATCCCCAGGGCCCTGCTTCCATGCTCAGCGCGGCAGAAGCACCGTTACTGAGTTTCAAGATTACACACAGAGTCTAGAAACGATGTATCTTGGATACAAGTTCGTAGTGTTTTTAATTCCGCACGGAACACTAAAATTTACTTAATTTTTTACTTGATGAGCTAAAATGGGATTCTCAAATTCTGATGATCCGGGGTCTCAAAGAGCTGTTTGGCAGTCCAAGAAGTCAAAAGTATTTTCATAATTATATGAAGCCACCACTTCCTTTTACCTAGTCAAAATTTCAATACACAATGGTGCTTTCCAGAGATTTCAGGAAATATTCAAAATTTAAAATTCCTCTTTCAAGCTATATATCTGAGAGGCCAATTTTCTTCATAGAACTCAACCCAAACAAAATGAGAATACAGCTGTCTTCCACCCAACCAGCTACTAAAGAGAAATGCAAAAGTATAGAACAATGCCGTTCTTCTAATTTTTCTCAGAAAGTATAGTTGCTTTCTATAAAACTATGTAATTCATGTTGACATGTAATAGATTATTGCTTTTTAAAGAAATCTTGTCACATAGTTATCGTCCCCAAAATAAGTAATTTATCTTAACATAATTTTTGTTATTAGTTTTAAAGGAATTAAATATTTTTCATGTGTGTTTGAATCTGTAATGTGTAAATATCAATAGCTACAACTCAGAGCAGAAGCTCTTTGGATTATCTATCTATCTATCTATCTATCTATCTATCTATCTATCTATCTATCTATCTATCGGTACCAGGGATCGAATCCGGGTCCTTGAGCTCGTGTAGCAGGCGGCAAAACCACTGAGCTAAATCCCCGGCCCCATTTTTTTATTTGTAAGAGAATCCAGCAACCAGAGGCTTGGGAGCCACTGAGATAGAAAGAAAAAACATGCTCAGGAAACACTGGACCAATTCGTGGTGAGGGAGGCCACTCGGAAGCATTTCCATGTGCAGGAGTCAGGTAAACAACACCTAGAATCAAAGGAAAACTTCCTTGTGGAGCCAGCTAGAGGCCTAACAAAGACGAAAGTGGCACAAGCTTCGAGGAGAGGGCAGCAGGTCGTGCCGGCAGGGGAGTCTGCTCTCTCACTCTCGGGGCGCTCCGGGGCGCCGTGGGTGTCTGCGGAGGCAGCGGAGTGGACGTCCCGGACTCAGGGGGCAGACTGCCCTCCCAGGCTGCTAACATCCGCTTCTTTACTTCAGAAGGGACAAACGGTTCTGAAGGCCCAGAGGCCTTAGCTGTCACACACTGGGGAGTAAAATGAAGAGGGCAGCAACTGAGAAAGTACACTGGAGGTGAGGCTCAGTCTCAGATGCGGTTACTGCTGCAAACCTGTTAGCGCCTACGCATCACAAGGGTCTAAGAGCAAAAGTATCTGGGATGCCGCATCCTGGGCACTGCCAGGCTGGTTTTCTATCTCCTGAGACACTGCTGACAGGGACAGAGGCTGAAGGGCTTGAGAGGGCCACTGTAAGCCTCGTGTGCATCCATGAAAAGGCCACAATGAAACCCAATAGTTTGTAAAATAGGCACGAATAAAAATACATTAAAAACTGTAAGCTTTTATTATTACTAGGTGAGCCTACCAATTACCAATAATTAGTTTTTGATTGCTACTTCCTGCTAAGTCTCAAACGAGCCTTCGAGTCCTAGCACCATACAGTCACATGAAATGGGATGTACAACTCCCAGGCTGATTCTTCCTCAATCATCATACTTAATTCTCAGACATAAAAGGACCATCTACTTAATTGCTGGTCCTAATAGTGTACGTCATGAAATGCTACAAATGAAATTGATGCTAACAAGCAGAAGAGGAGATGACAGCAAATGAGACAAGCTTCTTTGAAGCAAACTGGTAAGAGTTTATCTTTTTCCTATTTAGCAAGGCTAGAAATGAATAAAACCTCTACTAAGCACAAGATTCAGTATAAAGGTAAAACATATACTGTAAAGTCAGATTTAGAAAAAGTGCTACCATCTTGATATGGAATTATTACAGTGAGCTGACTTAAGTCTGTATATGTATTTAATGTGTTAACATGATATCAAAAGTGCTGCGTGTGGCTCATAGTAAACAATAAATGTAAGCTATTATTGTGTCACTGATACAGAAGAAAAATGTCATTGATACCAAGTAGGAGTTTTGCTTGTTTTATAGGGACACTATCATTGTATTAATGAAACCTCATTGGAATTACAACATATCTTATAAGCAATCATAAAACACCATATAAAATGGCAAATTTTCTGTTACTTGCAATTATGGGGAGGGAGAATATCTAAATGATTAAAATCACCACTAAGTAGATTCCTTACTTAGAAGTTAGTGGTATGTAGTTAAAAGACTATTGGTCTAATAAATGAGCTCAAAGCCTATGATATCTACCTGAAGGAAATTCACTTTGGTTATCCAATACTCCTAAAAAGAAGATAGCAAATTTTGTACTTTCTTCAATAGCAATTCTGCTGTCTTAGAAAAGTGGCAATAATTCATGAAGTTTTCAATAGGTGATAGTTTAAGGAAAAACAATGCAACTAGTAATACGTACACTGATTTATAAATGACTGATTGGAAAATCTCAGTATACTTCATTATAAATGGTAACATGTAGGAAATTAATAAACATAAAAGCAATTTAAAATGCAGTTTATACAGTCTGTTTGATTGAGATTCCTATTTAATTCAGATTACTTTATATCTTATCACTTGAAATGCTTACATGGAAGGAGCAGAGAAGGTAGACACTTGCTATTTATTGTACTACAGTTCAATTAAACAACTATTTTATTGATTATGTAGTTGTCCCTTCAGCTTGTGAGATGCTACAAGATTATAAAAACTTCTCAAAAATTTATCCTCTTGTGACCCCATGGAACGGACTCCTGGGATGTAAGATATGTACACATAAACGTGTGTGGGAGAGTGGAAAAGATATCAGGAAAAGATAAAATGGACAACTTACTAGGAACAAATAACACGAAGCAGAATTTTAGCAGAAGCATTGTAAAAACTGTATTAAACAGGGGTGGAAACCGTACTGTGGTTGCAGTCCCACTTTTCTTGCCCTACCACGGACCCTGCCCTATTCTGAAGTGCTCCTTTGGCAACAGAGCTAGATACATCAAGGCAGGAATATTCTGTGTGCCTCCAAATCTCTGCTTATTCTTTTCCACAGTATCAAGTGCAGCCCTAATTTTCTGCTCACAGAATTCACAGTATCCTCCAAACCACAGTTTAAGACCTACAAGGACCCTCTCATCTGACCCTCATGAGGCACTACTGTGCATGGTTAGTGTGCTTTCATATTTAAATTCTCCAACCTGACCACACACGGGTTGAGCACAAGGACTGTGCGTTACACATCTGCATATTCTTCCACTGTCTGGCAGGCTGTCCATGAAAATTTGGTAGAGGATTAAGGTGGAAGCTGATTTAAGAGCAGACCACATCAGACTTTATTGAGCTATGATAGGCTCTTATTAAAGGCAGGCACAAAGAAAGACAGATTGCTGAAACGCTCACTGAGTGGTAGTATAAAGACAGGGAGGGGTCTGGCAAGCGGTAGAACAAATAGAGAGAAACTGGAAAGAAAGAGGAGGCAGAGTAGTATTTTGAAAGAGGTGTTAATAAGACTCTGAGACGACGGCTTTTATGAAAAGAACAAAAGCAGGAGATGAATCACAAATGACTTTAAGGTTATAAACCTCGGTGCCTGAAATACAGTGTTATCATTAAGAGTAATGTGGAATTCGGAAAGAACTGTCAAGTTTGCAGGAAGGCTCCCAAGTTCAATTTTCATTCTGTTACCTTTCAGGCTTCTGTAAAATACAGGCACAGGAAGATTCTATCGGCAAATGAGGATATAAAACTGAAGCTAGATAGGAAGACATGAGTTGAGAGATGGTGACAATGTTCCAAAGGGACTAAGAAAGGAACAGACTAGAGAGAGAGTCAAGAACTTCACGTTAGGTGGGAAGAATAAGGCTAAGAGATGAGAAAGGGAAGTACAGGGCGAAAAAAAGAGAAAGAAGTGAATTAATATACACAATATGGGAATTTCTAATCTTAACCTTAGAAAGAAGTAGGCTGTCTTACCATAAATTAAATGAGCTGGCATTCTGGGAGGCTGAAGCAGGAGGATCCCAAGTTAAGCCTGGACTGGGTAATTTAGGGAAACCCCATCTCAAAATGAAAAAATAAAAAAGGGCTAGGGATGTAGCTTAGCGTAAAGGCCCCGGGTTCAACCATCAGTACTGTAAAAATAAATAAGTAAGAGCTGGATAGCCAAAAATTTTATGATTAAGGAAGAAATGTATTTTAAACATTTAATGAAAGTAAACCAATTGATAGAGGAAGTGCGGGGAGACATGGGAAGGGGAAGAAAAAAGAATGAAGATGTATTGTGTACAGATACAGATACATGAATGTAATAATCGTACTGCAAAAGTACTAAAACAAAAGCTACAATTTCTCTATATGTGTCAAAACAATGTATTTTATGATATTTTAAGCACATAATTTTGTTTTTCACCTCCTCAACCCTGACACACAGCAGAGCTCACAGCAAGCACTGAGCAAGTGTCACACAATTGTAGCAGAGAGAGTCCTGATAGAAAGAGCAAGGCAGCACCTCCTCGTGGGGATGGCGGCAAATGAGGCTCTGCCTCCACTGCATGGCAATCGGGTTAAACAGTTCGCCTTTTCTGGGACTTGCACTTTTGAGAGAATGTGGTGTAGGGGAGGGGCTCTGGAAGGCAGTAAGGTCAGAATCTCGCCTTTCTTTGGAAACCATGAAGCGTCCTGAATGCCCTCATTAATACAATGATAACAATGATAATGATATCTAAGGTACAGGACTGTTATGAGGAGTAAAAGAGTAGTACATGTGGGAAGGCCTGCCTAGATGAAGGAAATTTAAAAATGTGATTTTTGTTCCCCTCGTATTTCAGAAAAGTTACATTCAGAAAATAGCAGAGTTGACATTTCAGCTTCTCCTTTCCATTTATTCATCTATTTCCTCTTTCTGCCAAAGCAAGGCAAAACTGAGGACAAAGAGGAATTTAGGACTAGGAGTTAAGTATTAAGGAATATTAATTTCAACAATGATGTCGATGTATAAAACAGGAACCTTGAATCTTCCCTGGGTAGGTAAGAAGCCATGAAGATACTGCCATTGTTTTTCTCTTTCTTCTATAAGCCTCCTCCCTCAGCGGGAATCCAGTCTTTCCAACTCCCAACCCCAGCTGGCACAGAACTGTCCAGTATCCTGTGACCAAATCTAAAGGGATCTGGGCGGAGGGCAGCAAATGTGGTAGATCTGACAATCTGAAGGTGGCTCTCTGATGAGTGACAGATAAAACAATCTTCTATAAAGTGTGGCATGAGTTTACAGAAAACTTTATCCACCTACATGTCAGGAAACAGGAATTAACTGCCAACAGAATTCATTATGAAACAACATAAAATCTTGTCTCAAAAGACGTAAAAATATAAAAATTTCCTGTCTAGAATTTTGTTTATCAAAGAGTACACATAACAATGTTAATGAATTCTGCAGGAGTTTAATTTTTTTCTCTGCTGAAACTGACACAGATATTCATTTAGGAAATGCTCATCCCAGCCATCTCCTAATGAATTATATATAATCTGTGAATATTAAAAGTCGACTGATTCTTAAATGGCTCTTTTGAGAAGAAATTTTCAGTATCTGTTGTATAATAGTAACAAATTTACTCTGTTCCAGAAAAATATCACTTAAAAAACACAAGAAAAATATTTTATTAGTAAAGCCACCCTCCAAATGAAATGGAACAAATGCAAGGTATGTAACAGCAAACTTACCTAGAAGAACATAATCCCAGTGTTTTTATACTCTTACTTAAACTGAACTCAAAATATTCGACATCCTGCTGTATTACAGTTTGAATCATTTTCCCCCCTTTTCCAAGGGTTTTTGTCAAAACCGTAAGTGTCCTAGCTTTATACAGCAGCTCATTTAAATAAGAGTAGGTATTTTTAGATATCTATAACCTAAAATATAAAATTTAGGTAAAATATCCTAAGATGTATGTCATCTGAAAATAATATAAGTAACATTTCCTTAAGCGCCTACCATAGAACAGGTACTGAAAGCTTTATACATGAACATTCATACTTTAAAATTTTAATAAGAATTTGCTCAATACTAGGCATTCTACTTTATTTTGGAACTTTTATTTAACTGAAATAAAAATTTCCAGGACAACACATTTGGATAAATATGTAACTCCACTAAATCAAAATAAACAGTATTTCTATCACCCCAGAATGTTTCACTGGGCAACCACTATTTTAATTTCAATTAACAGTCTGGATTTGGGAACCATACAATGTGAACTCTTTTTATGTCTGACTGCCTTCACTCAATGTAAAGCGTTTAAAATTCATCCATGTTGTTAGAGGTCCAAGTAGTTTATTTTTCATGAGGAGTATTCCAGATGGTGTGTGTCTTATGTTAGGGTTAATTCCAATAAATTTATCATAAACCGAAAATATCACCAGTTGAAAATGCACTAACGTTCTAGCTCAAGCTATGCTATGGTAACTGTGTGCAGAACACTTATGTGAGCTTATGTATGGATTACGGATTCATAATATGGACCATCTATATTATGAATAGAGATGCTATGAACATGCATTGTGTGGATTTGTGTGAATATGTTTTCATCTTCTCTGATAAGTAACTGGGAGTAACATTCATTAGTCATGGGGTGTATATTAGGTTGGCTTGGATATATGTATGTATGAACATTTTACGACAGTGATGAACCATGTGTCAAAGTTTTGTCATTTGATACTCTCAGCAGGAAAGCATGAGACTTCTGGATAATCCATATCCTTCTGATGTTGATATTGTTTATCACTGATATTTCATGTATAAAATTGAGATTCTAATTTACAAACTGTATTTCTCTGATTACGAACAGTCTAGATCATCTTTTCACTTATCAACCAGTATTTTTGGTTAAGCGTTTTTTTAAAGACTTTCACAGTATTCTTAACCTTGAATTTTAAAATAATTTCAGACTAACAAAAAAGTTGAAAAAAGTATAGAGTTTTTGCATATACTTCACCCTGCTTCTCCAAATGCTATTATATAACCATGGTATAGTTATCAATAAATTATGATACCATACTCTCACCTAACTCACAGACTTTACTCATGAGATTGTCAGACACACACTGTAAATATCTTCTTCAGTCTGTGAATTCCCTTTGCCATTTTTTTTTTTGTACCAGGGATCGAACTCAGGACCTTGTGCGTATAAGGCAGGCACCAGAACCACTGATCTACATCCCCGGCCCTCTTTTGGCATTCCTTAATGGTATCTTGAACAGAGTTTAAAATTTTGATGAAGTCCAGTATTTATGCATCTAAATTCTGAAAAGATAGTAAAACAGAAGGTAAATTTAAAAAGTCAGGAAAAGTACTGAAATTTGAATATCTATTTTTAAAGTGGCTTCAATAAGCAAAGCAAGAGTCAACAGTTTGGAGAACCTTGTATTTGGGCCTATATAATAACAGCGTTCAGAGAATCAGAAATGCACTGCAGCTAGACTGTTGGCAGGAGAGAAAGGAAGAACATAGTCCCAACTTCTGCATGACGCCAGTGAAAAATCTGGGAGACCTAGAGAAGATAACAATTATGGAGAAAGAGTAAGGGACCAGAAGAAGCATGGTGCAGGCATCATGATTACTGAGCAAGGAGGCAATGAATAGGGGAAGAAGCTATCAGGTAGTGTTTTGCTGAAAGTAGACCAAAGCAAATGAGATTATAAATTTGTGTACATGGCCAGTTATGGACCAAGTCGGATTATAAGCCTGTATCTATGGTCAATTAGGAACCAAAAGAGTCTTATGCTTGGATTCTACAGAAAAATGACAACTGACCCATGGTGGGGTGAGACAGGGTTAGAGAGCTGACATTCTCAGCCCATGGGGACCTCTGTGACAGCCCACAGATAATCCTGTGATACTCAGGTTACTCAGTGCTAAGACCTACGACAGCAAAGCAAGAAGACACCGACCTGAAGGTCACCAGAGTAACCTGCAGCCAAACACGCCAATTTAAAGAAATGTGCTGTTTTGTAAGTTGCTTGAAATTAAAGAGATTTAGTCAACATTACTGCAGCTGAGCTACTATTTATTTCCTCCTCCTCCCTTCCCCAAAGAACTCCATTCCCTCCACCCCCTTCCCACACAGCTTATGTATTTGACGCTGCTAATGCCTACCTTAACTCCAGGGATGTCTTTAATTCTCCCAGGTAATGTGCATCCCCTTAACAGTGACTGCTCACAAGTGGGATCAGAACTCTAAGGCCAATGGTTTGCTAGGGTTTCTGGGAAACAAAGCTTATTTATTTATTATTTTACATGAGAGAAATGTCTCTTTCCTTCTCTGCATCAAAGAGAATGCACAGGGCTTCAGTCCTGGAAGCAACGTTGTGGGTAAAATGGGCCTTTGGAGAGAAGAGAGATGGAAAGAACTGGGATCTTGACACTGCTCTTCTCTTCTCCTATCTTGATACCTGCCTTCCCTCTGGATTTACAATGATGTGAGTCAGTAATATTTGGTATTACTGATGTCAGTTTGCGGTGAATTTTTTAAAAAAACTAACTGTGCAGCCAAAGCACCCTCAGTGATAGAATATCCTACTTAATCCAATCCCCTTACATTGCCTCTAACTAAATGCTTCCTGTGTTTCATTTAAGGCTGCATGTTCAGTTATAACCATAAGTAATCATAAGTACAACTTCAAGTTTCATGTGAAAAATGGGAGAACGTAATTATGCTTTAAGTCTTATTTCTGATCCAACAGATTCTATGGTTTCTTAGTATCACCCTACAGTTTAACAACAGTTAAAGAATGAAAAAAAAAAGTTCATCAATTTTTCAAAATTTAAATACTGATTACTGAAAATAAGCTCTTACGATATTAACTCAAAATGAAGTCTAAGATGTGGATGGTGGTCTTAACAGCCCAATAGGTAAGGAAAGCTTTTTATTTTTAGTACCAAATAAAAGGTATTTTAATATCCTTTTTGTCATGGTAATTTTCACCCCATGGTGAGCATTCCAATTCTAGGACAATCATCTCAAACAGGGTTCTGTTAGAAGCAGACCGAAAGCACCATGTTCTAGAAGAGACAAAAGTATCCACTGCTAATAAGATCCTACATTCTAGGTCCAGATTTAAAAAGAAGAAGAAAAAAACCGGGCAAACTGATTTTGCACAAATAATTAAAAAATTTAAAATTTAACTTTTTTCCTAAAAAACAAACTTGCCACAGCTACTGACAAATTCTGCTGTATTCACTGTGAGGATAAAATAACATTCCTACAAATAATTTGAAATAAATGGTCTTTATTACTGGAGAGTGAAGGACTTGACTATCACTCACAAGTAAGCCCCCAAAGTAATTTCCATATGCAAGTTTGGTTTCTGTCACTTACAGTGGGAAATCGCAGCATGAGGCTTTCTGCCTACTGAATACACTACAGCAATATAATCCGTTTCTCCATGCTAGACTTAAGGAAGGTGACAAATAAGCAATGATTACTAAACTTTAACTGAGAAAGATCTGCTAAACATGAATATTTTCTCAGGGTATGTGTACTAAACTATATCTTTTATGATACTGTATGATACTGTTTTATGATACTGTATCAAAAATACATGTACAAGAGCTTTGGTCTGGTCAATAAATCACATTTAAATTAGAAAAACTGGTCACTAAGATCCTAGTTATAAGCTATGTAGGATACTAAGATTTGTGGAGCAAGGCTGGTTCCTGATTTGAACAACTACAAAAAGATATTTATAAAATGATACTCAGGAAGTTTTCAGTGATTCTTTCAGTTATGATGGTGTTTCTAAAATTTTAAGTGACAATTATAAAAGAGTCCTCTCCCTTAAAGAACTGTATGGACACCTGGGACACATTTTCAAATAATCCAATGAAGCTGAAAAAAAAATATGCCGGTAAGCAAAGAAGCTGGGTGTTGGTTACATATGCTCTCATTATATAATTTTATCCACTTTTTTGTGTTTAAAAAATCTCCATGATAAAGTTAAATGCCAATTTTTAAAAAATACAATAATTAAGAGCAGAACGGTCTGGTGGATTTATTTTTTAAAAGTCTCAACACTATAACACAACCCCTCTGAAATTTGATTTTATATTCTCATTCCATACTGCTTTATTAAAGTATAATTTACATCCATCCAATATACCACAATTTACTGATTCTTTGAGTTAGCTTATACAGTTATATAACCATTAGAACAATGATTTAATTTTAAACTGGGAGAAGTTTTTATTGTTATTGGTTGTAAGGGCGTATTTTATAGTTTTGGTCATAGAAATAAGGTCATGTTTAAATAATGGTTAGCATAATAGCTTAGCTGCACTGATGGTCTAATTATTTAAATACATGATAACCAAAAATCATGTACTTGTTCATTAGTTTTTATAAGACAATATAACAAGAAATATGAAAATGACAATTTAATCAACTTTATTCTCCACAGGAATCGGCTGGTTGAATGACACCTGCCTGAGTGACGCCTGGAATAGTCAGTGTGTAAACAAATGTGCTGTCTGGCTGACGCTAGGTGTAACCAAGTGGTTAAAGTCATGCCTGTTTTCTTCTCTTTGGGACATCAGTAATCCTAAAAACCAGTCGGCAACTAGATACTGTGCCTAAAGCTGTCCTCTCCTCCTTCCGTCTACATTGACATAGTTCCTTCTTGCCCAGCTATGAGGAAGAAAGACCATTTTCCCCTTTCCGTGTAACTTGCTCCTTGGCAGACGGCCCCTGGCAGCAGAGGGAGGCAGAGATCTGAATTGACGCCTTTCTGTTTCTCATCCTAGACTAAGGCAGCCCCAGGGAGGCTCTGACCCCGGGGCTCCCTGAGGGACAGCAAAATTGGAACTTATCTTTCCCTTTCTGGGAGAAGGAAAAAAACTGGATCCACAAAAGAAGACCTGAATTTCCGTACTCTCAGGCCAGCTGATTCTGTCACAGATCCACTGTCACTTCCGCCCAGGCTCTGGAGAGTTGGGGTGGGGAGCACCCATCTGACAGTGGCTTCTGACACTTGTTTCTACAGAAACTGGTCTGGGTTACTTCAGGGTCTGCTCCAGGAATTAGCATTTGTACTTTCATTTAAAATTTCCGTAAGAGTTGATTTTTCTAATGAAATCCCATAGGCTTTCCATATGAGGAAAAGACAACAATTCAAAGTGGATGAATATCATTGATGTATAACTAGCAGCTAACATTCTCAGGCAACTTTGAAGATTTAGGTTTTGCATAAATAAAATATATATGAATTTACAATCAGTTACAATGCTCATATTTTACTGTTTTAAGCATTTAAAAATTAAATCCTTTTAGGAAAGTGTATACAGCCAGACACTCTTGGTCATGATGAATAATTTGTCACACAGAGTAATCACAGAATCTATTGTCCATATACTTGTTTGAGTGTCAAAGGAAGCACTATTAAAAACTGTACCACAGGGATGGTATGATGGCTCATGCCTATAATCCTCATACTCCGAGAGGCTGAGCCTAAAGGATCACAAGTTTAAGTCCAGCCAGGGCAATTTAGCAAATTAGTGAGACTGTTTGAAAATTAAAAAATAAAATTAAAGAGAGCTGGAGGTGTAGCTCAGTGTTAAGGCCCTGGGTTCAATCCCCAGTAGTGAAAAAAAAAATTGCACCATAGGGCTAGGGATACAGACCAAAGGGTAGAGTGCCTGCCCCATGTGAGTGAGGCCCTGGGTTTGATCCACCCCCAAGGAAAAAAAAAAAAACTAGGACAACAGGTGTGAACTAAAACTATCCCAGGAAAATTGGGAGATAAAGTAACTCCAATTATCCATAGGTCAATGCAGAAACGGTGACACTTTTATGTGTAACAAGAGTTAGCTATGGTTTCCGATTGTTCAGGGACTAAAATTAATTCCTCCACAGTTATTCTCAAGCTCCTACTTTTGGAAAGCTTTAACCACCAGTAAAGAAGCTAGAAGGAATTTCCTTTTTAATCCCATCCTTTGGGCTGTGATAATTTTCCTTTTGTACCATTAACATCCTTACCTTTACATTTACAATGAGTATCACTCAATTATGAACTTCAATGAACAATACTGAATATAGTAAAATAGGCTGGAATATACCAAGTGTGAGTTATGGCCATGACCAAACCCAAATTTTGGTGAAAAAAATCCAGTCCTAGGGGTGACACACATTTATTACTGGATAATTTAAGAAACATTGCAAACACCATTGTCAATATAAAATATCACCAATAAGGTTGAAACTTGGTGAATATACTTTTAAAAAGGGAAAAAATGAATTTGTAGATACTCCCCACAACTATTTGTATTCTTAGAACGTAAAACAACATTTCAATTTCCTTTAGGTCTCTTGACTAAAGAACTTCACTCTGACACTAAAAATGTCACAATTAAAATTCTCAGCAGCATTTATGTCCCTAAACATTAAAACCCAAATCAAACTAAAATATTACAAACAGCTGGAATTTATAAACCAGAGGATTTTCTACTTTAGGAAAGAGATTATAATGAAGTATGGGAAAAATTTTATGAACTTGTTAGTCCAACTAAATGAATTTGCATTCTGTAGTGCTTCAATAATTTTATAAGTTGGAATACTGCCCAAGAATGAAATGGGAATTTTGGGGGTTGCTTTTTATGCAGAAGCCAAAATGATTTACATTTAAAACTTTAAATTACAGATTAAAACACACAGCATGAAGCTAAAATGGCTTGTAATAGGTGAACAGTAACATTGTGAATTTTCTTCTCATGAAAAAAGCAATATATTTGCTAAAATTATTTCTGAATGATCTTTCAAAACTATTAGCGTCATTCACTTACATACTGTGATATTAAGATAATAATGATTTAAATACTGGTTCTGATAGTTCATTCCATTTACATAAAATATCATGAGAAATTTAGAAACACTCTGAGGCTCCCAGAGCAGAAACAGCAATGCAACTTTTCTACTAATATTTAGAGCAAAACATCTGAGAATGTCCTCAAGTACATTTCCTTTGATCTAATTCATAACTCATATTATTATTTTATATTTTTATTTAAAATGAGAAACTACATTTGCAAAAGTTTCCTTACAATAAAACCCTCCACAGGAAATCCTATGGAATTACCAATGGAAATGATGCTCAAATTTATCTTCTTTATTTTTTCCCACAGCTAAAACAATGTTTTCCCTTAGCTGAATTTTAACCAGTGGACATTAGTTTCTTAATGTCATCAGTCAGACTGTGAGAAATTTGAGCAAACCATTATGGCTAACACCAGCATAAACAACAAGAAGATGTCATTTTATTAGACAAGGGAGAGGTCAGAGGAAGCTACGCAGAAATAGAAGTGAAGTAAGCTATCAAAAATGTGAGACCTATTTAAAAATAGTAATAGATATAAAAATTCCATTGAGATTCCATTGAATTACAATGCACTAGAGGGACCCAATCCAAAAGATGAGAAGCTTCCATTTTCTCCCATTGTTAAATTTTTAAATATTATATTCTCTATGATCTGACACAAAATAGACATTTGACGACTGCCTAGCACCTACGTGTGACACTGTAAAGAGCTGGTATCTGGGTTTACGGCTCATTCACTCATGCATTCACCTCCAAAGTCAAACACGACAGAGTTGGTGGTTTCAGAGTGCACTGGGAAAGGACTAGCAGGCAATTTTCAGAGTTAAAACCTGTGGTGAGCCGAGTGCAGGTGCCACGGACATGAGGGAGTCACAAGAGCTTCCCAGAGGCTGCAGCCACCAAGCTGGTGAAGTTCTAGGTGGACGAGCTGTCGTGAGTACTAAAAAGTGAGTTGCCTCTGAGTGGCACGGCCAGAGGGTGGGACAGGCGGCCAGACAGGATGCGAGCAGCTGGCATTGTCACAAGCTGAGCACAGCTGAGGAACAGATTCCAAGGAGGGGTGAGGAGGTCAGAGGAGGAAGCAGGCTCCAGAGCTCAGAGATGACACTGAAGAACTCTGGGAACCCCGAGAACCATGCCCTGAGGATGCAGGAACGCTGAGGAGGCTCCCCGCTCACCCCAGTACTGCTCCCCTCCCCACTGCCACCATCACTGTGCAAAGGCCACAGAGTTCACAGCATGACTAAGTGCAACAGGGCCTTCCAATTCCACCCCGATCTCAGACTGGCAGGACGAGTGTTGTCCACATGGTTATCACATGGGCATCTGCAGGCTTTGGGCAAAGCCTGGAGTCTCAGGGACAGCCCTGGGTCCCTCTTCTCCCTCCTGACTGCTTCACACAGTGAGTTACCTGCACGGGCCCAGGGTGCCCTGGGTCTGAGACTGGTTTAGACCACATGAGAGCAGCACCGCCCTACAAAGGCAATGGCGGGAGTCGTCTGCACTCCGCACGCTCCTACCAAATCAAAGTCTCACAACACCACAGAGGCGGAGGGTGGGACACGGGGCAGTCGTCAGGAAGTGTCTCTTGCCCACACTCTGAGGCCTTAAAACCTGCTAAGAAACTTAGGATGTCTATAAGAAACTACATGAGGCTCACAGTTACCTAAAGAATGGCACCAGTGTTTCGGCATACTGGGGAGATGAGGAAGACACCATGTGAAAAGGGTATGGGAGAGACTCTGCCCTCGGGAGGATGCCAGGTTACCAAAGTTCCTATTACAAATTCTCCCCATGGGGCCGGGGAGTTTGCTCAGTGGTTCTGCTGCCTGCCTCTCAAGTGCAAGGACCCGAGTTCGATCCCCAGTACCACCCCCCCCAAAAAAAACCCAACAAATTCTCCCCATGGTCAACCTTAAACTCAAGAGAAGAGACCATTCCCAAGTTTGTTGATCTCCTCTGTTTCATCGTTGGGATGGTGTTTAGCCAGCACGGTGTGGGAAAAGGCACAGGGACAGGGTGAGGGTGAGGGAGGGAGAGGGAGAGGAAGAAGGTGTGTGTGTGTGTGTGTGTGTGTGTGTGTGTGTGTGTGTGTGTGGTATATAACAGACAAGAAGGGTTAATATTTTAGATTTCATGAAAGCCACAAGGAAAGGTAAAAATAAACAGGTAAAATAAATCTTGCTGGTATCTTTACTTAACCTAGTTTAGCCAAAATATTATCAATTCATCATAAAATCAGTATGAAAATTATCAGAGGTACTTTCCATTCTTTTTTCACAAGTCTCCAAATGTAGTGTGGACTTTATATTCTCAACACATTTCAGGATTAGGCACATTTCAAGTGTCCACAAATCACATGTGACTAGTGTCCACCACAGTGGACGGAGCAGGTTTTAAGTATTTTAGCAACCATTCCATCCACCTTGTACCGCAAAAAACCCTAAGAATAGACATTTTTCTCATGGAAGAGCAGCCAGCCTATGATTATCCAGAAAATATCTGTGGGGACAGAGGCTGTGTCTAGGTCTAGGGAAGTGCCAGAGGGGTCAGCTTGTCACTTAAAGCCTCCAGCACCCCATTGCAGAAGCACCGTTCCTGCTGCAGTAAGTATCTGGCAGACTCTGCTTTCCAACATGCTTATCCCATCCACTCCTTTTATTTAGGATTAAAGGCCGGGGACCAAGGAACATGTCTACTGTCTTTGCTGCAGTGTGAAAGTGAGAAGTGAGTCTTGAGCCGTTGTGATCTCACCTACCAAATGGAGGAAAGAAAAAGTTGCCAAGGGCTGTGCCTGGCACACAGGGCCCCGAGTCATGAGTCTTACTTCCTCGTGGATTTATTGTTAGGATGCAGAGATACACTTTTCTGGAACTATAACGGGTGAAAATCATCCCACGGCTTGCTTTCAAGTACCTTTAGAAAACATAAAACCCAACGTCCTTAGGATGGTCCTTGAGATCCTACATGGCATGGTCCCACCTTCCTCTCCACCCTAATCAGACGCTACCCTCGAGACTCAGCTCCTTCTCACCCTCTGCAGCCGCATGGACGTCTCCCAGCCATTCTCCTGTGCCAGGACCTCTGCATGGTGCCACAGCACACTTTGAGCTCTCTCTCTATCTCATGCTCCGAGTCTCCAGTAACTTCTCCAACGGGCCTTTCCAGATCACACTATCTGACATAACATTCCAGCAAATACTGTTCAAATACAGACCCCTCCCTCCCTCCCTCCTTCCTTCCTTCTTCCTTCTGATCTGCAGCTGTGATGGTTGCACAATAGTGTGATGTACTTAATACCACTGAGCTATAGACTTAAAAATAGTGAATGGTGAACTTCATGTTATGTGTACCAAAAATCTAACAATGATATATGCTTATCAAAATAGCATTAAATAAAAAAGTACGGTGGCACCTATGGCTTGTGAGGACAGAGTAAAGGTACCCAAATATACTACTAGTGGGAATGTGAATATTTGCACCTTTGCAAAGCTATCTGGCAGCATCAATTAAAATTAAAATCCTTACGACATTCAGAATTCTTAGCTTAGAAGCCCATTGAATATCATAAATATAAGATGGGTAGATACACAGTTGTCCTCTGAGGAGTCTCGGGCCACTAGACTGTGACCTACACACACCGCGTCTGTGGAATTTGAATTTCCTGCACAAGTGAATCAAACTTCAGAAAACAAACTAGGTCTCATAGAATGCCTTACTACACTGAAAGGACAGATATTTCTGTCTTACTCATATTTTTCTAAAGTTTTACAGAAAATTTTTTCTTGTATAAAAAGAAGGAAAGATTATTTTTAAAAAATTGGCTAACTGATGCAGGTATATCTTTAAATCAACTATCTTTTAAGATGAGAACTTCACAAGTCTACTGCAAAGCAGAGAAATAGTTCTGACGTATCAAGAACCTGAGCTATGTGAGTGAATTACTAGAGCATTAACCTTCAAATATTTAATTTTCCAGGACACTTTATCGGGTAAAAAATTTTATGTATCTCCAATGAGAATAACACAGTCATAAGGGAAACACTATTGAAATGATTGTAATATCACTGTCATGTTATTGTCCTGTTGTTGGCTCTCTTTTATTTTTCCCCCCTCCCTTTAATTTCTTACCTTGCCTGATGGATTTGCTCTGTTGGGCCTCATGGACTTGTGACCTTCATTGTCTTTTTCTAGAATACTTTTTAGAATTGTTTGGAGTGCTGGTTTGGTATTTATGAAGTTTCTCAGGTGTTCTTTGTTGTGGAAGTATCTTATTTCCCCATCAATTTGAAAGATAGTTTTGCAGGATACATCAGTCTAGGTTGGAGGTTATTTTCTTTTAGGGCTTGAAATACCTCACTCCAGGCTCTCCTTGACTTGAGGGTTTGTGTTGAGAAGTCTGCTTTGATTCTGATGGGCTTTCCTTTGTATGTGATTTGTTTCTTTTCTCTAACTGGTTGTAGGATTTTGTTCTTCTCTTGGGTTTCTGGGGTCTTGATTATTATATGTCTAGGTATAGATTTTTTTACTATGACTAGTTGGGAGTCCTACATATCTCACTTATCTGTATGTCAAATTCTTTTGCTCTGTTTGGGAAGTTTTCTGTCATTAATTCTGTAAAGTTTTTTTTATGTCATCTGTATTTTCTACTGCTTTTTCATGGACTCCTATCAGTCATATATTATTCTTCTTTGTGTCTTGTAGGAGCTATTGGATTGATTTCTCATGGTCCCTTACCATTTTTTATTCCAGGGATGCAAGGATGGTTCAACATACATAAATCAATAAATGTAATACACTATATTAACAGAGTCAAGGACAAAAACCATATGATCATCTCAGTAGATGCAGAAAAAGCATTCGACAAAATTCAACACCCATTCATGATAAAAACCCTGCAGAAAATTGGAATAGATGGTCTTTATCTCAACCTGATGAAGGCTATCTATGAAAAGCCAACAGCTAACATCATACTAAATGGTCAAAAAGTGAAAACCTTCATGTTAAAATCAGGAACAAGAGAAGGATGTCCACTATCACCACTCCTGTTCAACACAGTTTGGGAAACATTAGCCACAGCAATTAGACAAGAGAAAGAAAGAAAAGGAATAAAGACAGTAAAGGAAAAGCTGTCATTATTTGCTGTGGATTTGATATTCTACATGGAAGACCCAAAAAACTCCACCGAAAGACTTCTAGCCTTAATTGACAGATTCAGTAGAGTAGCTAGATACAAGATCAATACTCAAAAATCAATACCATTCTCATACACAAATAACAGGTTCATTGAGAGAGAAATTAGGGAAACAATCCCTTTCACAATAGCATCCAAAGAAATGAAATACGTGGGAATCAATCTAACAAAGGAAGCAAAAGACCTCTACACTGAAAACTACAGCACTCTGGAAAAAGAGGTTGAAGAGGATATAAGAAAATGGAAAGACATCCCTTGTTCCTGGGTAGGAAGAACCAATATAATGAAAATGGCCATACTTCCAGAACTGCTATACAGATCTGATGCAATGCCAACTGAAATCCCAACAGTATATTTCACAGAACTAGAAAAAACAATTCAAAAAATCATTTGGAACCAGAAGAGACCTAGAATAACAAAAGCAATTCTAGGCAACAGAGACATGGCTGGGGGTATCACAATCCTTAACTTGAAACTATACTACAAAGCCACTGTGATAAAACAGCATGGTACTGGCAAAGAAACAGACCCAAAGATCAGTGAAATAAGACTAGAAGATGCGGAAATAACTCCAGACACATTCAGCCACCTCATCTTTGACAAAGAACCCAACCATCCTCACTGGGGGAAAGATAGCCTCTTTAATAAATGGTGTTGTAAAAATTGGATTTCAACTTGCCAAAGATTAAAACTAGACCCATACCTATTACTATGCACTAAACTAGGATCAAAGTGGATTAAGGATCTAAATATTAAGACAGAAACACTAAACTTGCTGGAAGATAAGTTAGGTAGAACTCTTGAAGACATTGGCATAGGAAAAGACTTTATAAACAAAACCTCAGTAGCAGGGGAACTAGCACAAAGAATCAACAACTGGGATCTCATCTTATTAAAAAGCTTCTTCACTTCAAGAGAAACCAACAGAGTTAAGAGACAACCTACAATGTAGGAAAAAAATTTTAGCAGCTGCACCTCAGACAAAGGTCTACTATCTAGAATATATAAAGAACTGACAAAAATCAGACCCCCCCCCATTCAAAGACCCAATTCAAAAATGAGCGTCTGAAATGAACAGGCATTTCTCAGACAGAGAAGTAAAAGCAGCAAATAAGCATATGAAAAAATGTTCAACATCACTGGTCATTCGAGAGATGCAGATGAAAACAATGCTGAGATTCTACCTCACCCCAGAAAGAATGGCTGCCATCAAGAAATCAACCAATAACAAATGCTGGCGGGGTGTGGGGAGAAAGGAACCCTTCTCCATTGTTGGTGGGAGTGTAGACGGGTGCAACCAGTGTGGAAATCAGTATGGAGATACCTCAACAACTAGAATCAGAAGTCCCATTTGACCCACCTGTTCCCCTGTGGGGAATTAAAAGAATCATACCACAGTGATACATGATCACCCATGTGTATGGCAGCACAGTTTGTAATAGCTAAATCTTGGAAACAGCCCAATTGCCCATCAACCGGAGACTGGAAAAAGAAGATGTGTGTGTGTTTTTTTAAAAAATAAAATGGACTACTACTCAGCCATAAAGAATGAGAAACTAGAGAGAAACATTTATAGCTAAGTGGATGCACATTGTGGCCATACTCTTAAGAGAAATAAACAGGACACACATGTGTAAATACCTAATAGTTTCTCTGATGTGAAAAACTAAAAGTGTAAGTAAGGATCAAAATGTATAATTGATATTGTGAAATAGGAAGAAAAGGTCTAAAGGAGCAGGGAAAGTGGGGTGGGTAGGGCAAAGGAAAGAAGGGAAAATAAAAAATATGAGAAAAGGAAAAAATGGAAACAAAGCCTTTGTAAATAGGGAAGGGAAGAGGGGGTGAAGGGAGGGCAGGGGAATGGGGAAAAAAAAGAACTAAGATACATCATGTAAAGGTACAAGTTCCCAGTGATGAATGTAACTGTATTGTATACCTAAAATGTCCCAATAAACTTAATGGAAAAAAATGATTGCAATGAAAGCAGGAACACATTACCACCTAGTTGTTAGAAGGGTACTGTTTTAGGTGGCAGGTTTTCTTCATACTTCTTTTTTTGGGGGGTGGGGGTAGGGGCAGTACTAGGGATTGAACCCAGGGCCTCTGTAGTGTACTTACCTCATTCATTCATTTATTCATTCATTATTTCTGAGACAAAGTCTCACTAAATTGCTAACTTGCCCAAGCAGGGCTCAAACTTGTGATCGTCCTTTTTCTGCCTGCCAGAGTACTGGAATTATGTCACTTTGCCAAGCCACTTTCAGATTTTTTAAAAAATTCATTTTAATGACATAAGGAGTTGCCCAGGAAAGCACTTATTTCAGTTTGGGAAACAGTTCCACCATAAAGAGGACCGCCCAAGGACCACTGATATCCTAATTATTACTACAAAAAGCAACTCATAGCAAAGTTACATTTACTTCATTTACCTACATCACTGGATACTTTTAAAAAGGATTTCCAGATTGATTTTGTATGTTTTCCAAGTTCTGAGACCTCTCTTTCCATGGTACCCCCCATACCCTGAGGAATAATATATACTCCTTGAAGTCTCATTTATACATTTTTCATTTTAATAAATACAGATTTTCACATAGCAGACTTTTCTATGGGGTATACTTGAATGGTTCAGAACAGCACTCAGGACTACCTACCTCCCTGCTGCCTGCGCTCAGAGAAAATACACCAGGAAACACTCACAGATGGGAAACATGAATCCCCTCTGATTCCCAGCTGCAGTACAGCGCATGTGGAATACATGGAAAGCAGTCACCTGTTGGGTACAACATCGCGCCAGGTATGATTCTGTACCACTTGATGGAGGAAATGCTCTGTGACTACTGGCATCATTTCTGCCTGGCTAAATCTCCCAGTGGCTTGATCATTTATGATTGGCACTACGTACAAAGTTACCCAGACAGGTTGTTCTAAGGGACAGATGAAAACGTACATAAGTGAATGAGTTTATAACACAGCACATTTGGGCTAACATGTACCACTAGGGTCAGTCCAGGTAGAGGTGGAGCTGGCAGTTAACTCCTAACCAAAGAATACTCTGAAATATGGTGCCCGGGCACTAACCTGGGACATTTATAAATTCCTTTGGTTTAAAAAGCCATTGACACAAAAGCCATTCTTGGTAAACATTCTTTTGGGTGGTACTGGAGATTGAATCCAAGGCATCTGCATTGAGCTACATCCCCATCCCTTTTTAATTTTTTGAGACATCCTTTTAATCCTAGATTGCACACTGTCTTCTAAAAGGTCAGCTTCATGTTTTTGGATGACAGGGGTATGCATCCCAGATATATTTCTAGGGAAAACCATTAGACTTTTCAAAAATGCGTTTGTTTGGACAATATAAATCGACTATAATTTAAAATTTGTAACCGTGGGGCACTGCCTCCCTCCACTCTTCTCTAACATATTGAAGGTTTAGCTGCTCTGTCAGGTTACAGCAATGGCTTCAAGTCAGATTCAGGTTTGAGTGTAAGTTTTGTCATTTACTAGCTGTGTGATCTTACCTGACTCACTTAGCTCCAGTGCTTGCTTACAGGTAAAATCACATGCATGACTATAAGCTGTTACCATGACTGCACGTAAAGAAATGGAGGTGAACTTCACCATGTATTTCCTCCTCGGAGCCAGCCCACGGGGTCTTAACCTAGGCCATTACAGGCTGCCAAGAGGGTGCAGTTATTAAAGACCTAGTATAAAGGGGAAGAAACTACCTAGAGTTTTTATCAATTATTGCATCCATTCTCTTTTAAGAAGAGTTTTTTTGTTTTTCCCCCAGACACTGCCATCGTAAGCTGTTTGGCCAGAATTTTGGCAAACGTTGTTTTGAGTCAGAATTCAAATTAGACCTTTTAGAAAAATTACAGTGTAGGACTGTTGAACTGTGCCCACACCTAACATCATACGGTGAATCTCATCTACAAAATAGTATTACCGCTTTTAATGTCATCCATCAGCCTATTTGATTAATCAAACACAGCTATTTGAACAACTGGAAAGCTGCTGGCCCTATGTATACATCCAATTACAATGGATGTCTTTTCTGCTGTCAGGGTTCAAATATCAATTTTATATTTAGTACATGTGGGGGCGGGACTGGGCGGTGTTAGAATGGGATATACAAAGTTATTATTCTGACATTTTATACACCATTCTATCAAACAACCACTTAGAGGACTTTGCGTAATACATGCTATATGTCTAGTTTGACAAATAATAAGATCACTGCGAATAGTTATCACTTATTTAATGTCTATAATATGCCAGGTACTTGGCATACGTTATCCCCAATCATTGAAACACTGTGATAAGGTAGGTATTACCCAGCCTTAATTTTACAGTGAGGAATCAGAGAGACGCTCAAGGTGGTGTTTGTCACACAGTGGAATAAAAGAAGAAAGTTTGGTTCCAGAAAGACCTGAACATAATTCCTAGCTCTGTATACACTATATACCTACGGACAAACTGTTTAATTTCTCTAATTAATTTCCTTAAAGAAAATTCAGGTACAGCTTAGCTCCTATAGAAATCATCCAGAAATAAAACCACAGAATATCAACTTCAGGGCTTGGCTTGCAATAGCATTTCATAAATGTTAACTATGATAAATACTATAAATGGTAACACTAGAATTTGAACCAGACCTGCTAACATTATGATTCTCAGTATACCAGGGTACATCTAAACTGAATCTGGAAAATGAGACATTATCTAAGTCTCAATTAAAATTAAAATCAAGAAAAAGCACATGTAAAACAAAACATTTAGCTTTATTCAATCAAGTCTTGAGACACTGTTGTTTACGGAGATTTTATGAGAGGAAATAGAATTTTTCCTACTTTGCATAAAGCAAAATTATTTTATGATCTTAAAAGAGTCATAAGCAAGAAGAGAGTATTTACTCTATGATCTATGTGACATAGATCATATGTGACATAAGACAAATCACTGTCTGATATTAATCTCCCTTTGGTTTCTTAAGGAGGAGCCATTCAATAAGAATGGGCAGGTAGGTGTGTTATGTTCTAGAAACCTAAGTCTAAAAAATCGTTAATGCCATGGTCAGATGATTGGAAGGAAAGTGAAAGGGCCTTTTCATAAAGCTGATGGGTCAATTTGAGTTTTAAAAAGATGGTCTACGGTGGGCGGCAGGACTGCCTCACAGGTACACACCTCTCTACATAACTGTTCTTTTCCAAAGGATCAATGAATTCAAAGCAGCTAAATGTCTAAAATAATATCATAATGCAATTACTTAAGTGAAAAACTATTCTCATGGTGAAAAAATGAAAAAAATATTTACCAATGTTTCACCTTTACTCTCAAATGCATTTCGGTAACTGTTAAAATGTTTAAGAAGGAGTTAAGCTTTTAAAAAACAAATATATCCAGTGAACATACCACACCCACACGTATCTGAAATCATCCCCTTGTAATCCAGTTAGCAACTGAGAATTTTCTGAGAACTCAATCAGATTTATGTTAAGACTATATTTAATTTAAAAAAATTTTAAGGGAAAGTATTTGAAGGATTACTGAAAATGATTTAATATTATATTTCTATAAGCATTTTAAATTTACTTTTCTTGAAAAATAGCCTTTTTATTAATGTCTATTGGCATTCTTTTTATTACTAATCCTAGTCCTTCTTAAAATGTAACTGTAGGATAACAAAAAAAAAACAGCAAGGAAGAAAAAAACCACAATTAGTACTTACATTATATCTCGCAGTAAACACAAAACAAGTCTCATTCTGTTTGTCTATATAGATGAAGAATCATACTTTTAGGTTACATTTCCGATGTGCTCTCTCAGTAAAAGCAGTATAATTTGTTTGATTTTTCAAGTAATTTTTAAGTGCAATAATTTGCCAGTTTATTTTACAGATGGCTCAATAGAGGTGAGTTTTTCCTCCTAAAATAATGTCTTTTTTGTTTAAGTCTCTTCTCCAGGTGTCACTACCATAAATTAGTCTGCTAAAGAAAAGAGCTACCAGTATCTGCAAACTCCAATTTTCTGCCTAGTGAATTGAGTTCTACAGTGACAAATAATGTAAAAAGCAAATCTTTCCTGGTTTCATTTGATTTTTTTTTCTGTGTTCCAAGGAGACTTTATTTATGGAGGCTGAAATTGAAATTTCATATAATTTTCACATTGGTTCCATTTGATTTTTGCATGCTTTGTATTGTTTTGATGAAAAAATACAAAGTTAAGTCTTAGGGCTCAATACGATTATTCTGTTTTAAAAGTAATTCTCCAAATACAGCAGATGATTTAAAAACTGCACACTGCCGACAACAGAGGCCAGGGTGGTATCCGAGAGCCTCCTTTCTGTGGGTTAATGGGAATAGCCCACAAGCACACCCACCGCCTTGTACATAGTACTCACTCAACAGATGCCGAATTGAATGAATGCATCTGGTTCCTGCCTGGCTCCACACTGGGCTTCTTCTTCCATTTCCAATGACAGCTCAATCTCCAATTGGCTCCAGCCCTGGTCGGTACCTTGCCTCTTCAATTTGTCTTCCTGGCACCTGCTCCTGGCTTGATTTTCTATGTTTGGAAGCTGGCTTTTTATTTTTCAGGGACATTTGACCTTAGTCGCTGTTACAACCCTGTTCTCTGAGATGCTGGTTAACAATTAGGCAAAGGTCAGCTATTTTAGTATCTCTGAGATGCAACAAAATATACTGCATCTTAAGTATCACCAATTACAGTACGAGAAGCTCTTCAAATAAATCCTAATCAGATGTATCTGAAATACATTTAATTTACAAAACTGAAAGGAAAGGTTGTTTGAAGGATTTTAAAAATCTAGTATCATTCAGTAAAGGCATTTCTAGAAAACCATCAGCTATTCTCTTTTTAAAAACTGATTTTTATTTAAAAGTTCTATTTAATGGTTATTAATACTCCTCATTCTTATTTATTTTTAATGTGATGTCAGTTCATATTAGACAGTAAGATGCAAAACAAAACAATTAGTAGTTATATAATCCATCCATAGCAAATTACAGAGCCTGGTTGACTGAGAAAATGCTGAAGTGTAGGTCGGATTAAAAAAAAAAATCAACCTAGACTAATTCTGCTCTGGGTTTCCAATTAAGTTCTTCAACAAGAGTGGGCGGTTAGGAGAATGCAATGTGTTTTCGAAATCTTGATACAGTTAATTAAGGATAAAAAAGGAAATAAGTAGTTATGATCTTCGAAATTGTTTAAGATCTAGAAAAAGCAATAAAACTGCCGGATTTTCTAAAATTTTTACATTTTTCTTCCTTCAATCCAAATATTTAACATGTACATGAAGTAGCTGCAAGTTAAACATTCCATATTTTATTGAGAACCAATGAATAATGATTAAATTCTGGAGGGGAAGAAAATGTTTTGCAAGGTTTATTATCCTTTATTGTTTCTAATATGGTTTAAACATGGGGAAGATAATTTTAAAATTTATTTTGTTTATAGAAGAATAAATAGACATTTAGTTATTTGCTCTGTCTCAGAGTGGGTAATGGTGTTGTGCAAACTCTCCATAAAAATAATACTGAAATCTATGCTGGTGATGATTATGCAGCATCCTTCTGGGGCACCTTAAAGATTCAAACTGCTCTGAAATAAAATAGTGGTGGTAGTAAATGGCTTCTATGAGGGTGGCATGAATCTCCCAACTGAAGTTTTGCTTTTTTCTTCCTGACTTCGAGAAAAAATAAAATGTACGAAAGGATCAAGAGGAGAAAGGAAGTGTTTTCTCTCCTTTCTTTTTCAAATAGTTTTCATTCCACTGAACAAATGAACAAAAATAACTTTAAATAAAGTCTGCACTTTATCTACAATGTAGCACAGAAATAAAAATTTCTACAATTTCTAAAAACCTCACACCATCTATTCCTCACGTAATTTGCTCTAAGTGATCCATCTTGATGAGATATCAATTCTTGTTGATAGGAGATGATGCCTTTCTAGATTTGTATTCTTTCATCTTTTGGTACCACTTCCTGTCTTTAATGCTAGAAAAGTAAATAAAACATTTTAATAAAAATGTATTATCCTTCAAATGTCAGAGATTTAATGGAACTAAAGAATCCATGAAAAATATGAAAGAGGGGCCAGGGATTTAGCTCAGTGGTTTCGCTGCCTGCTGCACAAGTGCAAGGACCCGAGTTCGAATCCTGGTACCAAAAAAAAAAAAAGAAAAAAAGAAAGACTTGTTAGAGGTGTAAGACTAAAGGTCTTAACCTGAAAGAAGAAAATAAATTTCCTACTCCTGCTTAAGGATCATTCTTTATGATGAAAGGTATAATAAGGATTTGGTGTTAATTAGCAACAGACCACATACAGGAAAGCGATGCTCCTGTAAATATAATGCTATAGGCAAAGAGCATTTTAAAACAGAGTTTCAAGACCAGCCTGAGGGCAAAATGGGAATGAGTATATTGCTTTGTGACCGTCATGAACTTCATTCCTTGGCATTAATCTCTTCTTCTCTTCATGTGGATTTAGCCTATGGTTGTGGTGGTGAACCTATGGCGTGAGTGCTGCAGCGGGCTGTTTATTATCATTGAAAGCTCTAAAAGGTTCGCCATCCCTGGCCTATGGTACTGGAAAAACTAGGGGATGTAGAATGGCAGGGGGAAGAGAGGGATGAGAAGGCAAAGACACACAGATGGTTTTAACATAACCCCAGGTGGTTCTGAAGACTTTCTGGCTGAAATGAACGTTTTTCTTCCCACACTTTAGCCTCAGAAAGCAATCAATGAGTGACTGAGTGAGGTGGGGTGACGCTCTTGGAAAAATGTGTGTGTGTGTGTTTTACATGTGCCTGCTTAACCCTAAACTAATCATGCAGCCTGAACCTCTTTCCTACCTAAGGATCAACAGTGGAAGGAGGTAAGAAGTGAGGTTAAAAGAAAAACAAATATTACACACGATGTATGCCTTTAAGCACAAAAGATTCTGTGAGGAATTAAGGAGCCTTGAAAGACTGGCCTTTTCCTTGTTCGCCACAGAATTCTTCAGCCTTCTCCATCCAAACAGCTTTATGTTATAGTTTCCTTTTGGGTCACAAGCTGCAAACATCATCACGGGCTACCTGTACTATCAGAAATAACAGCCACACAGTTTCGTCCAGGGGTCCCTGTCCTAAACAGGACTGTCCCACTGGAGCTGAGCGCCCCATGCCTCTGCCGGCTTTTGGATTCATCACATAGCTTGCCGTGCACAGTACCACCCAGCCATGGCAGCTGCTGCCATCTGGCTCTCCAAGCCAAGCTAGTGCCAAACTGCCTAATACTGCACTGGGGTTTATTTTAAAACTCCCAAGAAAACGTTGCCAGCAGAAGAGGGAACTTTTTCAAAATTTTGTCTCTCTGCTTTTCCATTCCTATTTACCCAGACCACTTCATCTCTTGTGCAGTGAAAATCTCTATAGCCCTGACAATTTTAAACTCCATTCCTCTGCACTTTGCCCACAGTTTCCTTCCTGTCTCTGTTGAAGATGGCCACCATGACCCGGATCTAATCCACCATGGAGTCCTGCCAGCTCTTCCTTCTCACCTCTATATTCTGGCCTCCCCTTCAATGAGACCAACTCCTCTTGTGGCCAGACCCTTTTTTCTTTCCATCACCCCCAACCCCATTCCTGTTGGCTTCTCTTTCTCTAGGCCATACCCTCCAGGGCACCCTGCACAGCACCAAGAGACAGAACTGCTGAAGCCACTGTGTTGCTATTCTACCATAAGGAACTTTATAAAAAGATTTGCCATATTCAAGAGAGGGGCTAAATAACTGTCATTCCAGTCTTAGGGCCCGGACCCCAGGACCTTTGTTCAGTCTGCATCTCTGTCTCCTGGGCATGGACCTGCTCTTGTCAGCCTAGACTTTCTGGGGGTTATCTGGTCACATGATGTCCTCAGATTCGAGTCTCCAGCTTTCGATCCACCACCATCTCACCTCCAGGTCAACCTAAATGCCCAGGCATCCTTCTCACCCTCCTAGGGTTCTATTTTGGCATTTGCCTGCAGTCAATTTATCAATTTTCATTTTCAGTGTCCAATCATTCCCAAGGATATCAAATCATATAAGTTGCATGATCCTAATTACAGCATAAAAGCAAGAGCTGAGAGGAACTCCATGCCCTTGACTTTTGGGTACCATTCTGAGCCATGAGGCATGAAACAGACAACAAAGAGCTCAAGAGTCAGTAGCTTTCAGTTTCGCACGGGGAAGACCATGCTCCGAGTGGTTCTCTGAGCCTGACACATCTAACTTACATCACACATAGGAAATGAAGCACAGGAAAATAAGAATTTTAAAGCTTTGGATTAATACCAAGATATTAAAGAGGTACTTCAGGATAGTAATGGTAATTTATGTTTTTAAAGATGAAGTTCATCCCTTAAGAAAAAACAGAGACTACCCAATTTCTTTCCCATTAGGACAACAGAAATTCAAATTAGAGTTTCATCTTGGAATGGCTACTAGTTTATTATTTAGAGTACAGCAAGATAACTATTAAATTATAATATGTTCTTCCTAAGTATTCTGAAGCCAGAGCTTTTGCTCTATATTTTGATGGGTAAAAATAGTTGGAATCCAATATAACTCTGAGAACCAGGATTGCGTGTATGTTAAGAACCCAGAGTCGGAGTGTGGGGAGAACTGTGTTCAAATCTCAGCTCTGCCACCTTCTTCCAACTGGGTGACCTTGAACAAGTTATGTGCCTCTTCTATGCCTCAGTGGGCTAATCTCTAACATGAGGATGGGCAATAATTTAGCTCTTCCACAGGATTATTGTATGGATGAAAATGAGAATATAGAATAAAGGTTTTAACACAATAAATTTATTTTTAAGAGTTCAAAGATCAGTCCAGTAAGCCTTGTTTAAAAGTCAATGTTTTCTCTGTCATAACAATTGCTTAGAAAGTTCAAATTCAAAGGTGATTCCTTTCTAAACTCACAAAACATTGGTTCAGGAGAGTTGTTACGAGGGCTGGGATTGAGCTCAGTGGTAGAGCACCTGCCTAGTATGTATGAAGCCCTGAGTTACACACACTTACACACACACACACACACGCACACACACGCACACAGACTTCTTCTGTTAAGAGGAAAACATGAGGAAATATTTGCACAATGTCTGGCACCTGATAAGTGCTCAATAAATGGGAATTATTATTACAGGAGCAGCTGGTCAACAGAACAAAGCATTGTTTTCAGCACTGCTCCTCAAACATAAATCCAACAATTTTATTAGTAGCAATGGGACAGTTACTTTTTAAGTCTCAGGCTGTCATTCAGAAGGAAGGGCAAGTACATTAAAACCACAGTATCTCATGATGTTTTTCTCATAAACAGCCAATTTTCTGAACAGTTTTGCCAAGAGCTCTGTAAGCCCGGTGACGTCGCCGTCCTGAGGCTGGGGTGGCTGCTGGACAGTCAGAAGCCGTGCGGGGCCGTCCCTCCCCATAAAGGCCGTGGGGCCCCCTGTCCTCCGGCTCCTCCCGCCCCGGCTCTGTTTCTCTGTCCCTTGCTCTTCTCATCTCCAGCCTCCTGCTTATTGTCCCACAGGTTTTCTTGTATTGAGTTTTACAATTAAGAATTCCAACAACGCATTCCCTACTTTATAAAGAAAGAAAAGACAGGACAAATTATCTGCCTCCTAAACCTCAAGGTTTCTCAACTCAAAGAAACGGTGGTGAGTTAAGAAGACGGAAATGTTGATCACCCTGATGCCACCATTCTGTGTTATAGATCTGGGACTGGGGTATCACACTGTACCCTGCAAATGCATACACAGGCCGGGGATTTAGCTCAGGGGTTTCGCCGCCTGCTGTGCAAGCGCAAGGACCTGAGTTCGATCCCTGGTACCAAAAAAAAAAAAAAGAATTAATGTAGTCTGTTCCTCTACCATTAAACATATCAATATTTATAACAAATATCTTTCAGAGTCAAGTCAAAAATGGACCGCTTATAGTCCTTTGACTGTCTGAGCTGCATTTTTCTCATCTGTATGAAGACTGACAGTTTTTTGCTTGTTTTGAGAATTGAATGGCAAGGATTTAGCACGATCGTCCCTGACACACAGTAAGCATGCAGTGAATAGCTGCCATATTGTTACCATTTGACAGTGCTTGTGATGGTTCAGATCACAGTATCCCCAGTGTTTCACTTTGGGCACTGAGGCCTGGCTGGAAGAGTGGCTGGGGAGGCAGGCAGCTGGGGGATGACCCGGAGGGGAAGCTTGTTCCCAGCTCCTCCCTTCTCCCTCTGCTTCTTGCCTGCCTTACTGTGAACAGGGTTCCTCTGCCATGCTATTCTGCTGTGCTGCTTCTGTCTTGGAGCCAGAATACCACAGACTGAATTCTCTGAAACTGTGAGGCAAAATAAACTTCCGCTCCTTGAAGTTACAAATGTCACTGCCAGGAAAATGGCTAATAAAGTACTATTCTGTAGCTTGTTATAATATAAACTGGAAATGCCCTAAACCACAAATCGCAAACAGTGCCCTTCGGGTCACACTGTGTCTTATCTCACACAGCCCTCTCGAATGCGTGTGTTTGTTGGAATGCTGGACCTGACATTTATTCCTCATCTAGCGAACACTCTCTATTGTTTCTTGTTGCTTCACACATTTGCATTATTTCCCTGGTCTACGAAGGTGTTTGAATTTGTGTTGCTCTTGTTTTAAATTTCATTTTAATGCACAGCAATTTATGAGCTGCTTGGTTTTATTTCTGGGGCAGGAAGAGTTGTAAATAAATACATAAATATGAGGAATACTTTGAAAACTACTTCCTGTGTTTCTGATTCATATTATTCAAATTTGCCACATAAAGTGCACCTTGATTTAAAATTTTCAGGTACAAGAAGCTCTCTGCAGATGATACTAATTTACCTTTTTAGCTCACATGTCTCTATGTCACATCATTTTCTAGTAAATTACTTTAACCTATTTCTCCCTCCAATCTATTTTCTACTTGAGAGAAACAAACAAATGGCATAAAGACAGAAACAAGACAATTTTTACACATATATTAGTTATCAAACCATCAACAAGTGTTGCTTGAGCCTACCATGTATTAACAGGGCACTGTCTCAGCACTGGTTAGTGGCTCAAACTCCCCACAAATCAGGTTTGACTTTGTGCTTTGGGTGGGTGAATGTTCCATAACAATTAGAGCATAATGATGAATTTAAAAACAAACCTGGGATTGCAAATTGCATGAGTAATAGCAGAACTTCAATAAGATCCTTAATAATCTGACACCAAGTCAGTAAATTTTTGCTGTGTACAACTTGGAGCAGGAACAAAATACTCACCCACATATGCCACTTCCACAATGCCCTAAAGTCTCCCAGGTTTCTAACCGTGGCCTCCTGTCTCTATAAATACCTATTCCTTGGGCAAATGTCTCTCCCTTCATGGGTCCTTTCATGGTTCCAAAATCTTTACTTTCAATCTTGCCTTTTCCACTAAGCTTCAAAACCACATATTTGATTCCTATTAGACACATCTCAACATTACACAGACATTTCAAACTCATCCTAAAGCAAACCTCTTTTACTGTAGAAATCTTTTTGTCCTATATCACCTATCAACTTGTCATATATAAGTAACTTGAGTATTATGTCTAATCTCTCATCTGCCCCTCACTAGACTGTAAGTATCATCAAGACAGGGTCACTGCCCAACACATTCACCTGATCCACATATAACTCGTCCCTAGCATGCCTAGTATGATGTCTGGCATTCAGTAGGGAATACACAAGCATTTGCGGAATGAATGAACTTCTCTTCTCGTGCTCCAGACCTCCCCGCACCCCAGTGCTCTTGATCTCAGCAAATGGCATCAGGGGCAAAGCAGCCTAGAGGGAGCCAGGGCTCTTCTCCCTCCAGTACAGAGCTGCTGATGTTTCCAGATGTCTTTTTCTCTATGTCCTTCTCTCAGTCCCCAACACCACTGGCCTAGCTTTATCCTAGGTTCTCTCTTGCCCCCAGAACCATCTGTATTTAAATAAGCACATCTCACTACAGCCAGGTCTTTCATGCAAGACTGAGCTCTTCCTCACACGGTGCAAAGACGCTCAGAGGTTCTGTTTTGTCTAAGGATGAATTCAGGCTCCTCTCTGGAGTCCAATTATCAGGTCAGAGCCCACTAACTTACCCTCACCATTTGTTTCTTCATGCCTCAAAGTTTACACACAGGTAGCGTGAAACTGCTCAGAGGCCTGAGCAGACTACCTGTCCTTCTCTCCTCTCATCACTGCCAATTCTAATCTTTCTAGATTCCGTTCAGGGTCAACTCTTGAGGAAGCCTTCCCTGACCTTCCAGGGTAGCCTGAATGTCATGGCTCCCTATGTTTCTACAGCAACCAACTGACGAGGTATCAAACACCTAGACAACCATTTGCCCTTAACACTAATGCTTATGGAAGGAAGAAAAGAGGGTTCATAAAAACTGTAGCTATAACCTAGTGAGTAGGTATTTATTTAAGCTCTTACAGAAAGTAATTAGAGTCATGTTACTTGATTCCTAAGTTCTGGTAAAGAAGAAAAAAATCCTCAACTCAACTTAAAAATATCTCCTGAGAAAATCGTAAGAGTTCTTCGTCTCTTGCCTCTGGATTTGCAGGTACAGCAGTAGTGACAATGGATTTGGATGCACATTCGCCTCCTGCGTCTGTTGCTCAGGAACACCGGGGGCTACAATAGACCATTAACTGAAGACATCTGATAAACAGACATTAAATTAACTTCTTGCTTTATCATTGCCTTAACTTAATCTTGACAGTTACAAGGGGCTAGCTACATTTGACTTGTTACATGTGCCATCTTGATCAGCAGTAAATTGGAGTTCTCCACTCGGTGACACAGTTGGCTCTATCCCTTTGCCAACACACGCTTACATTCCTGCTCGTGAACTTGCTCACACACAGCGCTCTTAAGGATAATGTAAGTTTATGACATGGTGAGAAATGCTTTGCTCTGGACCCATTCAGTTCCGTCATTAATTTTAAAGAAACAAAGAAAATTAACTCTTAAGCAAACATAACATTTCCTTAAAAACACTTCTACAGAATAAACAATCTATAAATTTAAAGGTCTTTCCCAGAATGCTGTAAACTACTTGTGAGAGGCTTTGTCTTAATATGCTACATATTTGAAAAACCTTAAGATGCACCTGCAATTATATCTTCAAAGCAATTTCATTTCAAGAAATAAGACTTGCAAGTCTCCTCCTTGGAGGGAGAAGCTGAGTATGGAAGCAGACATGGTATGATCATAGCTTATCTTACCAAGATGGACACTTCTCAGCCCAACAGGTCTGCTGACAAAAATGTAAATCCAGCTGATTTTATGTTAATACTGAACTCACTTCCTCTTTCCCAGCCTTGTAACTGTTCAATGATTTGTGGTAGCTGCGTCTTCCAGACACTGCTCATATACTGTGTATCCAAAAAGGAAATTAGGGTATAAAACAGTGTGCTGAATCTAGCCAGCGCTGTTCACTAAAGGATCTCCACGTAAAATGCAAAGAGGAGATGAAATAACAGCAAGAACAGCACTTCACAGCTGGAAGGAGATCGAGAGAATGAAAACTCAGGCTAGAGTTGGAAGCTCCCGATTAGAAGTCAAAAGACCTACATGAATTCTTGGACCAGTTTCATTGATAATTTATCAATTTGAGGAAAGTCACTTAACCGTGATCGTTCTTCTGCCACAATGGCATGTTTATATGCATATTCAAAACTTTATTTTTATTCAATAAGTGTATTAGTACATTTTAGGTATACAATATGATGACACTCATCATCGGGAACTTGTACCGTTACATGATACATCTTGGTTCTTATTTTTTCCCCATTCCCCTGCTCTCCCTTCAACCCCTCCAACCCTCCCTATTTACAAAGACTTTGTTTTTTCCTTTTCTCATATTTATTACTTTCCTTTCTTTCCCCTACACCTCCCACTTCCCCTTCCCCTTTGGGCCTTTTCTTCCTATTTCACATTATCTATTATATATACATTGTGATCCTCATTTATACTTTCAGTTTCTCACACCAGAGAAACTATTAGGTATTTATACACATGTGCCCTATTTATTTCACTTAAGAGTATGGCCTCAATGTGCATCCATTTAGCTATAAATATCTCTAGTTTCTCATTCTTTATGGCTGAGTAATACTCCATTTTATTTTAAAACACACACATTTTCTTTACGTAGTCTCCAGTCAATGGGTAATTGGGCTGTTTCCAAATTTTAGCTACTACAAACTGTGCTGCTATAAACATGTGTGCATATATATTGCTGTGGTAAGATTCTTTTAATTCTTTTGGGAAGATACCCAACAGGGGAATAGCTGGGTCAAATGGCACCTCTAATCCTAATTCTTTGAGGTATCTCCATATTGATGTCCACAGTGGTTGCACCAGTCTACACTCCCACCAACAATGGAGAAGGGTTCCTTTCTGTCCACAGCCCCACCAGCATTTGTTATGGGTTGATTTCTTGATAGCAGCCACTTTTTCTGGGGTGAGGTGGAATCTCAGCATTTTCAAGCCTTTATTTGATGACTTCCTAATATCCCTAGGCTTGTTGTGCTTTCAAGATCCTTTTGTGCCCCAAAGATTTCTAACAGAGGAACTGAAGTCTGGTTAGTGGCTCTCAACCTTGTCTCAACTGTGTGACTCCCAAAGGTAGGACTGTCCCTCATCAGCTACAGAGGCTCATAAGGAGATTTCAAGAGAAGAAAATCTCATCAGTCCAGCTGATGCTGGAAAAGGCCAACTGGGAACTTCTACACCCTCTCTGCTCCTCTCGGTCTCTGGTCCACCCTGTGAGAACCACTAGTCCAGAAGAATCTTGCCATCTCAAAGGCAGCTCTGGGGACAACGTAGTACAGGAAAAGTGAAGAAGAGTGAATGAAGAAAAGTGAAGACCAAGCAATGAAGAGCCAGCGAGGCAATGAGTCATTCCTATCATCTCTCTGCACAGACATTACCTGGGGACATTAGCATTTGTTCTTAGAGAGTAAGAATGATTTCATACGTTGATGCCACTTAGCAATTTACTGAATTTGTGTCTTCATGTACTTTTTCATAGCAATGTTGAGGCTGGGCAATACTATTTTCCCCATTTGTAGACAAAGAAATTGAGGCCCATATATGTTAAGTACCTTGCCTTAATCTCACACCTGGTAAGTACTTCAGAAATGAAAACCAGATGTTCTGAGTCTACAGCCAGTCCAGTTTCCACCACAAGGGGGACATCTCGAATTTTTAGAAGTAGATATGCTTGGGGGCTGGGGATTTAGCTCAGTGGTTCCGCCGCCTGACTCGCATGTGGAAGGATCTGAGTTCGATCCCCGGTATCCGCCCCCCCCCCCCGGCCCCAAAAAGTATTGGGCTTGTTCTTCTTTCTTTTTAAGCAAGCAAGGTCCTGAAAACCTTTAAGGCAAATAAGTGACTCAAATTTTAAAATAAAATGATAACCTTCCATGTGTAAGATATAATAATATAGCTATTAACTGATGTTATTGGCAAATAGGGAATTCTAGAAGAAAGTTTTAAGTGTCTTTATATTAAATGTTGAAGAAGCAAAGAAAGCACATATATTCATCCCATTAAACAGAACACAAAGAATAATTTCTAGCACACATCAGCACTGTGCAAGTCATCCAGCTTCCGAGTAACATTCTCGGGAAATAAAACCTTATGCTGGTGCCTCAGAGGCCCTGTCTGCTGTCTAGTGATCACCCCCAGATCTCTCCTGGTGTTGTCAGTAATATCCAAATCCTCTCATCTCAGTTCTTCCCCTCCTCTCCTCAACTTGGAATTCTCACTACTGTAATCTCAGAAGGTGCTTAAGGATATCAAAGAAAATCAGAAAGCAAACTTAGCAATACTCAAATACACAAACACACATACACAGGTAGGCTGTATTACACACACATGTGCACACACACACGGGTCCCAAACAATGTCTTCTTAGTGTTTAATTTCCTTCCTTACGACCCACTAGGGAGGAAAGACTAATACAGAGGGTGGAATTTTCATAAACTTGACACTGAATCTGCAAAATGGAAAGAACAAACTACTAGACTGAAAGTTCTCAGACTTTAGGATTGGTGTAGGTATGGAAGTCCTCAGATTTAATTCTTGGTCTAAGTTTGGCCTTATGATTCAGAGTAAATTGCTTTACTTTGATTCTAAATGTCTTCATCTGGAAAAAGGGGATAAAAATAACACTCAGACTTGATTATCGTGTGAGATGTGTGCTTCAAACTCTACAAAGTATTATAAAAAGGTTTAGATTGCTAATTTGCAAAGCACTGATACAAACATGGCCTTATTTCTCCCGTATTCTCTCTCAGAATACAACAAACAATAAATCAATACAAACTATACAAATATAAAATAGCTCCTTACTTATATGAAGTTTATATTTTTAATCCACATCTTTTTTTCATGCAGATAAGTACTAACAGTCAAATTCTCAAATAGGGCTTGGGATTTAGCTCAGTGGTGCTGCTGCCCGCTTTGCAAATGCAAGGTCCTGAGTTTGATCCCCAGTACCAATAAAAAAAAAAAAAAAAACCAAAAAAACCCACACCTCAAATAAATAGGGAGTAAGTTATATTAAAAAAAAGTCTTAACAAACCTCTGTCAACTTTCACCATCAGTGATTGCTTATCAGCCTTCTAAGAAGGAAAAAGATGTATAGATATTTCAGCTTTTCTTCATTTATTTTTACCTGAGCTATAGAAACAATGCTTTCCTCAGGTGCTTCACTAGAAACTGCTTAAAACAATGTGAAGTAAGCAAGAACTTCTGGGAAATTCTTTTCTAGAAGCAAGGGAAAGTCAAAATCTGTACCTAATGGGTACTGGCCTGAAGGAGACCCGAAGGTGGGGCAGTAGGGAGGCTCTGCTCTGCTCCATGGCACTTTATTTTCACATGTCACTTAATGTGCTCACTGATCAGGGAGGCTGGGAAGAGGAGTTCTGATACGGGAAAGTGCAACGTGGCATTAGGAAGGGGCCCGGAGTAAATTTCAACTATTCGTCATCTACTGAGCCAATCATGTAACTAAGGCAAGAGAAAAAAGAGGAGGGGCTTAAAAACAGAATGAATTAAAAACTGTACAGATTTATTTTTCCCACTTTCTGAAAAATCAGCCTTCTGGTAACAGAACCCATGTCTCCCCAGGGGAACCTCTCTTCCCATTCTAGTCTAGATCGTTCTGGTTGTCCAAGCCCAGCCAGAACTGCGTGTACCCACACAGTGACTGAAGGGGATGGGAGCTATACTCAGTCTGAGGAGGTTCCAGCAGGGACTTGGATAGGAACTGCTAGGAATAATGGAGGCTTGTTGACTGGCTGAGCACCACTACAACTTGCATGAGAACAAAGTGAGAATAAAGCCAAGCAAGGGAGAGAACGGGACTGAGTTAGCCAGGCATGGTGGTGCATGCCTGGGTTCAATCCCCAGTGCTGAAGGAAACACACACGCATACACACACACACACACACACACACACACCCCAAGACTTGCCCCAAGTGAAGCCTATGCCACCAAGAATGCCGGCCAACGTACTTCCCCAGTGTTAAAGCCAGTTGTGTCAAATTTTTGTCACCTGCAACCAGGAGGCCAGATCCTGAGATAGAATTAATTACCTAATTCCTATTACCAATTCAATGTTTGGGAATGATCAAATAATGAATAGCATAAATAATGAATAACCATGTAGTATCAATTAAATAATGCAAAATCTATGGCTGTGGCAAAGAAATAATTTCTTGGTCAGCTACCTTGTGGTCTCGGGCAAAAGAAAAAAATGCAAAACATTCAATTTGCTGTGGTTTAAATCTCTGAGGCACTAATTCATCTCTCAGAAAACCTCCCCGAGAAATAAACCTCAGGAGGTCTTCGGGTGGCACTTCTCAGTGAACCTGTGTCACAGACTCAACAATACTTTCACTAAGAGCAGAAGGACCACACGTTTATGCATCATTTCCAACACATTAAATCCATCTGATGTTAGTTGCTTATAAGTGAGGGCAGGAAAAAAAAAGACAAACAGCTATTTCTACTTAAGAAGAACGACTGGACAGAAGGACAGGCAAGCCTAAGGGTACATGGTATGGCTAGGGCAGGTGTTTCACTCCATGTACTTGTTTGGAAAGCTTCAGTAGAAATAAAGATAGGACATAAATGAGGGCCTGGAGCCTGAAGTTATTAGATGAAATTATTCTGTATGAAAAACACAACTTAAATCACAGACTGGATTCCCAGTATTGAAGTTTTAGTTACACATGTACACACACACACACAGACACACGCACACAGAAAAGGCAGACTTGATGTCTAACAAAAAAATCCTGTTCTAGGTCAGGCAAATTAAATTTATAATGACAGAATTATTTTTCTGAGTCTCACTGAAAAACTCAAGGAACAAAAACAACACAGAGTCCTTTTGACTGGCTGATCTCTGCTTGCAATTTCAACTTGTGCCTCTAAAATACCACTCAGTGGAAAAATCTCCAGGTAGCTTTTGGAGAAGACATTATGCCTGTTCATTATGGACAGCTTACATCAAGAATAGTTTTGAAGAGTTTCCCCATGAGGCTGGAAGGTTAACCGTGCAAGTCAGTGGCACATGTGAAGGAGTGTGCAAGGGAACACCCGCGTGAGCATTTACCTTCCACTGCTCTTTTGAAGAAGACTTTGCAGCTGCCACAGGTCACCACCCCATAGTGACATCCAGATGCCTCGTCTCCACACACCAGACATATTTTGGAAGGTCTTGAGGATCCAGTAGAAACACTTCGTAAAGTAGAGCTGGGGAAAGAAATCAAGATTTCCATAACCACATTGGGATGGCACATTTAACATCCTGTTCAGCTCAGCTGAACATCAGTCAATAATCCCAGATCTAAAAGTGAACTCCGCATGTCAAGATCACATGGAATGTGACTCAGTAAAATGAAGACAAAGCCTTAGAGATGGAGTAATACTATCAAGATTGGTGTAGCAAAACCTCTTCCTCAGGACTGAGCAATAAAAATCACACATAACCATTTCCTCATCTTTTCCTATTTTTGAGACCACCCCCAAAAAATCCAGAACAAAAAGTCACCAATATCGGCACTCTTGGAAGGAACTGAGAAAAATCTGGAACCACACCATCATGGTAGTATTTGCTGCCCTCTGTTTGTAAATCAAAGAGTTATTACAATACTTGCCAATACTCTTTACTCAGACTCAGTGTATATCTCAATTATGTCAGATTCTTAAAAATCCCCCTTCTAAAACAACCCACTAAATAAAAAAATTCATTTCTTGGCTTGATTCCAGCAGTCTTTCTCCTCCAAGCTTTTGGGTTTTTCCATACTACCATACATAGGTATGTTTGATGCACTTCATTTTGCTTACTAATTTGACAGGACACTCTCGATACTAAAACAAAAAGTCATATATGGTAAATCAGGCATCTTTCAAGGTAAGAAACTGAAAGATTCTGGGAAATGATTTTTTTTTCTTTTACTGGGGACAAAAGTAACTAAGCAACAATCTCTTTGAATTCTCTTTAAGGAAAATCTCCCCAAGACATTTTATACATTACTTTGTTAGTTTAGGGCATGTTACAAACAAAATGTTTTAAATTCTAATAAGGAATCACAGTCCATGAACAGTTGATGTGTACACCGGGCAGGTAAAGGATTTGTCTTATTCGTTCATAGACCACACATACTTATTGAATATTTACCTGTATCTGCAAAGTACTGAGGAGATTAATGTAAAAACTCTAGCCTCTGCCCCAGAGTTAGTGGGTACATAACTCTGCTGTGGTACAGGGGGATACGAGGTCACACTGTGGGTTGAGCCACCCACACCAGGAGGACAGAAGTACTGGTGTCTGAAAAATTCATCCAGAGAAGACAGGTGAACTGGGTTTTGAAGCATGATTAGGTGACAGCCAGACAAAGCAGAAGTACAGCGAGCAGAATGTACAGCGGCTCTGAGAAATGCAAACTGGACACCTTCAGAAAACTAATACAGCTATACACATCACCTCTATGGTCACCCCCGGTCGGTGCTCCTGTCTCCATGGGAAACAGCAGTCATGTGCGAAAAGACCCACAGGAAAATACAGCAATGGGCCAAACTCGTTTCAGTATGGTGGCCATTTCTGTTTTTCAGATTAGTTAAAACGTAGTAAAATCATATGTATTTCACAAAATGATTTTAAATGTCTGAATGACCCTCTCACCCAAAATAGCTGGAGGAACAAACTATTGGGCTGCTCAGGGCACTGTACTGTGACTGCCTTACTAGAAAATGACTTCTTAAATCAAGGACTGAAACGGCGTTCTCTAAAGTTGTTTCTCCTCCTGAGAAAAGTGCTCTTTCTTATTTTTATTAGTGTCCTTTGACTTCTTTATAGCATTCAAAACATTCCATTTCAGCACCAGTGACTTCTTCAACTTATTAGCTGGTAAAACTCAGCCCACACTCGGGCTGACACATTGTATACTTCAGAGAAACGCCGCAACTTTGTAAATATTTAGAGTATAATGTAAAATCATCATTAAAATGTAAATGCTTTCTCACAATGAGAAGTATACGTAGGGTTTTTATTCAACATTTTTGTGGCCCTCGGTCCTTGTCCCAATATTAGTTCTTAGCTTCTTAGCTTAAAAGCTCTTGGGCTGCTCAGCTTGTCTCTGGAACTCTGCTCATTTTCTATCCAAACTTACTTTCTTGGTGATTTCATCTAGTATCTTGGCTTTAAAAACCATCAATATGCTGGAGATGGTACAATGTTTATCTCCAGCCCAGACCTCTCCCCAGAACCACACACCTATATATACACAACTGTACCCCTGTCATTCCCATCTGGGTGTCCAATATACACTGCACAGTCACTATATCTAAAACTATGATGATCTCTTTCTGCCCCTAAACCTCCTCTTCTCTCAGGGCCTGGCTGGCCCCCTTTGCTTCCTCTCCCTCTGCTTCCTGGCCACCAGAAGGCAAATAGATTGCCTCCACTCTGGGCCAAAAGGACCATGAACGGAATGAAACCTCTGCCACTGTGAGCCTAAATTAACTTTTCCCTCCTTGAAGTTGACTCTCAGGTATGTGGCCACAGCTGAGGGACACTAACTCAGCACCCAGTAAACACTTGAGCAAATAAGGGACTAGATAACTGGCATCGTCACAGCAGTCACCACCACCCCACCCCTCACTGCTCATGCCTCACTGCAGCCCTTGTGTAAAGGAATGTGATTCATTTTTAAGCATCTGGAGAGTAACAAGCACATAGCTGAATCAAATTAAGAAGTCAAGAAGAAAATCAACATTAAAAAGATGCATTGTGAAATCTAGATTAAAACTACAAATCTGTAAACTTTCCAAATCAAAACAAACAGTAATTCTTCTTCCTTTGTGTTCATTAAGATCTTTCAATGACAAAACAGCAAACTTGCCTCTAGTGCCTTCAGGTTTTCTACTGTTTTACGATGGCTCCTCTGTTTCTCAGGCTCTTTCTCATCTCTCTCCTTGATCACTAACTTCAGGGCTCTACCTTTAGCCATGTTTCATTCCTACACTCTCTCCCTTAATGATTCCATGCACTATCTCAGTTTCGAGGGGCTCTCTTGTGATGACTTTCCAAATCTCTATAACTGATCCCTCCCTCGTCCTCCTCCTATACATCTTATCCCCTCCTATATGCACAACCTCCTTGATTCTCCTTTCTCTTAGCTTCTTAAACATACCAGTTCAAAACTGCATTTATTTTCTTTTATCCAGATTTCAAAATTCTGGAGAGTGTGACAATCTGCTAATTACCCAGACTAACCCCTATACAACTGTCTTTGTTCCAATACCCCAATGGATGCCTGAAATGCTTCACACCAAACCCTCTAGATACTACACCTTCTCCTGTAGTGTTGCCATATATCACAGGAGTTCATCTGTCCTCTGATGCTTTATGTCCTTTGCATCCCTACTCTAGTGCTTGGGAGCCATTATTAAGTAAAACAAAGGTTACCTGAGCACAAGCACTGAGTTACTACAATGGTTAATCTGGTAACTGAGATGGCTACTGACAAATGGGGGGAGGGTATTGTATACCATGTGGATACACTGGACAAAGGAGTGAGCATAACCCAGGCAGGATGGAGATGTCATCATTCCATTTAGAACAGTATGCAATTTAAATATTGTTATTCTTGGAATTTTCCATTCAATAGTTTCAGACCTGAAAATAAATGAAACCATGGCAAACAAGAGTGCAGACAAGTAGACTCCTGTATTCTTTCTTCAACTACTCAAGCTAATCAGTTTCCAAGTCCTGCTTGCTTCAGCTCTGCAAATTCACATGACTTCTCTGCTCCTTCCCAGCTTGGTAATCTTGGTTCAAGCCCTGGTACTTCATAAGGCCCTCACCTATCTCTGGCCTCTTCTCCCTCTAATTCATTCTACAGGGACTGACAAATTCAATGATGCCTGTTGACTATTACTTTCAAGCTCAGAGATCTTCAACTGTCCATGCTGGATGCCCTTTGCCTATAGCTAACCTTCTCTGGCATGGTCTCCCCATAATGTCTGGCCTTATGACCAGCATGTATCAACATTCCTGTTTAAGTGTCTGGTCAACCACTATTTACACAACTGGGCATTTCCTCTCCCCATTCCCACTCATGGAAAACCTATCCATCCTTAAAGGGTCCCAATGTCCTCCTGGCAAGCCATTCTCCCTTCTCTTTCATTCCTCAGCATTTTGATGCTGTCCTTCCACAAACATTATTTTTTACTTTGCGTTAGTGACCTGTGCACATATCCTAAACCCTTAAGGGCAAAAAGCCTTATCATATGGATCTCTGTGCTTCCACTGCCATTAGCCATGTGGTCGTACTGTTCATTGAATGAATGAAATTACACCCATAATCTCATTACAGTAGAACACAAATTTACAGAGGGCAGTTTTACAGAAGGTAAATTAACGAGGTCAAGGTTACAGGTTCAATTCCCATCCAGTTCATTGAACACCTTACCCAGAGGAAAAAAGCCAGGGACACAAACTCTTTTCAAAAGCTCAGCCGGCTGTCTCACAAACATACACACTATGAAAACCAAAGCCAGAAGCCAGAGTGTGGATCGAGTTGGAAACCTTTGTGCTGATACCTTATCATGTGCCTTTGAACCTGAAAGGCAGCATGTGCTCAGGGTTACAAAGGTCCAGATTTAAGACACACATTTATGCATCATACAACAGAGAAAATGAGGGAGAGGGGGAAGGGGGACAGATCCTGAACTCATTTCTTAGACACTGAGTGTGTTACCAAATGCAGAGCACACCCAGTGATCTGTATGTCATAATTCATTGCTCAAGAATAATCAAGTCGCTAAGCTTCCCACTCTGCAGTGCCAAATATGCAGAGGTCGAAAGCAGGAACAGAGACTTAGAAAGAAGGCCTGGGTTCTAGTTCTAGCTCACGCATTATTGATGAAACCTTAGCAAAATCCACTCTGTTGAGTCATAATTGTCACAATAAACTAAAGAGCCTAAAAATAATGAAAAGACTCTTTCCAAGACAGCATTTTCAGAAACAGTTACAAAAGATAAATAGGACAGCCCATCAGGACCAAGTTTAATTCAAATTGAGTTTCATGCTCAAATTAAAGACAGTATATTATAGCCCAGAGTGTGGTGGTATTTGCATGTAACCTCAGCACTTAGGGAGGCTAAAGCAAGAGGATCACAAGTTCAAGTCCACTTGGGCAACTGGGGCCCTGTCTCAAAAAATAAAAAGAAAAGTGCTGGGGATGTAGCTCAGTGGTAGAGTATCCTTAAGTTTAACCCCCAGTACCTAACAAAAAGTATGTATATTAAGATACATAGTAAAGAATCATTGCTTGATCTGAACCAAGCAAAAAAATATAAAAAATTATTCTTTCCAGATAAGCTAATTATATGGCACCTGAAATCTTTTCTTGCATCTATTGGGTCATATCTGTGCCAATTTCTTAAAAATTTATATATAAATGTTTTTAATAAAATGATATTCCACCTCTCAAAACCATTTTAATATTGATGACCTGGAAAAACTACTCAAACTAGTCAAATCTGATCTTGGTAATCAAAGAAGCATTGTTCACAAAAAGAACATTTATCATTAACTGATAAAGGGTGTTCTTGGTATCTCAGGTCTACGTTAAGATATTCTAAAGCAGAAATGAATGAATGTTGTATTTCTGTTAAGTGAGTGTCTCTTTCAGGAAAACACAAGTAAACTGCAACCATTTTCAGTCCCAAATATAACAGTTTTAATGACCAACTAAAGAGACTGAAAAGGCTGGGTGTGGTGGCACATGCCTGTCATCCCAGCACTGGGGAGTCTGAGGCAGGAGGATCACTGTGAGTTTGAGGCCAGCCTGGACTATATAGTGATTTAAAGGCCAGCCTGAACTACATAGCGAGACCCTGTCTCAAAAAAAAAAAGTGAAAGATTGAAAAGATTAATCAAAAGTTCATCTGACTTTCTTGACATTTGAGAGGGGTTTCTTAGCCAGTCATTAAAAACATAGTGGTTTTCCCCAAAAGGGTTGAATATGTAGGGAGGAGCAATAAGGAGCTATCAAAAGATTACTTTTGCTGGTCAAAAATATCACCAGAAAAACGGGCTCATTAAGAATCTATAATGCACTATGTCATTCCAGGAATTAGCCATATGTAAAACTGTCTCTCCCATCTTTACAGTAATGGCATAACAAAGCAGTGATTGATCCTCTTTCAGTGATCAGAAATTCTTCATATAAAAATATACTGTCTCAATTCTTAAATTCATTCATTATAGATTAAACTAACTTATGTCTAGACCATCACATAACCAAATATAAGTTTCTACCACCACTGCCCATGACCAGCTAACGCTTATTTTCTCCATATTGAATCAATTCTTACATTTGTTCAGATACTCAGACCACAGTGAGAATTTGGAAGGCCATATGCACATGTCATTTTTGACAAGGTACATGCACATTTTAATGTGCACCAAGCAGTCCTTACCTACTGATCTCAACATTCTGGTGTCCATAAATCAATCATGAATTAAGCTATTTACTGAAAGTCTACTATGGACAACATTGTCTAGGAGCTTAACAAGAAGGTCCATTTCCTCATGAAGTTTCTAGTGCAGTAGAGACACAGCACCAGAAGAAAACAGGCCATTTCAGACAGTAACCAGTACCAGGAAGACAATGACAGAGACTGGGTGAGGAGTCAGAAAGAGTAAGATTCGTTAATAAGGTGACATCCTTGGGAAGAACGAAATGACAAAGCAGACAGCCAGGTGCAGATACCAACAAAGGGGAAGGACAAAAGCAAAGGCCTTGCGACACGAATGAATGTGACACTTTCAGAGACAAAAACGAGGGCAGTATGGTTCCGATGCAGTTGAATGAGGAGGAAGCTTTGATGGAAGTGAGGTCTGTGAAGAAGGCAGGGCTGGGCCGCACGGGTGTTCCGCCTGTGGTGAGGAGGTGGGGTGCTGCTCCAAAGGCTACGAGGAGAGATGGGAACATTGAAGTGTTTTAAGGGGAGGGTAATACGCTCCAGCCAGCATCTAAAACTCTTACACTCGCTGGGTGTGGAGGCGGGATGTCTGCACCAGAGACCTGGGCAGTCTGATTTGCTGCAGATAATTGTATGGGGAGGCATATTCTTATTTTTGATATAACACAATAACAAGCATATTAAATAATAGTCTACCCACAGGAAAAAGTAAGGGCAATTTATATCGGCTGATTTAACCATTCCGTGCCATGGTTTCCTCATCTGTAAAACAGTAACAACAAAGGACTTACAGAATTGATGAAAATTAAGTTACTCAATATATTTAAAAATACTCAGAACACTGTCTGACATATGTGTTACTTAAATCTAGCTAATAATTACTGTTACCAATAGATGTGTATTTCTTAATAGTGCCTGCCATAGAGCAGAATTACAAGTAATTTTATCTTTCTATATGATAACTTCCTGTACTGGTTTCAATTTGTATAAGCATGTATAATATCCCTAAGAAGCTGAAGAAAAGCTTTTTAAAATAGTACTATTACAACAGTCATATTGCTAATTAACCACACAAGCAGTATTTGAGGCTGAAATGGACAAGTATTTCCTGTATGAATTCTCCTGGCTCCTTTGGTGTCTATCTTGCGTGGGTTGGGAATAGCTACACTCGATCATTACAATAAATAATCACCGAGATTCAAATACTCTTTTACTGAAAGTAAAGAATACTAAATCTAAGAAACAGGTTTTGGAGGATGCTCAAAAGTACATTCACAAATGTAAATCAACCCTTAACAACTGGTACTGAAATCCGTGTTTATGGCTACACATAAAACATGCTTTAAAGAAAGCCCTCTTTGCTGATTATTCCCTTTTGTTTTCAAAACTTATGTTTTGAGTCATAATATTTAACCTGAAGCATCTCATTTTAATTTTTCTATTATTTTGGGAGGGTACTTGGGAGGTTTTTTGGATATATTTTACTTTATGGTGTTATCTTAGATGATGAATGAGTCATTAATCTTTCGGTGGGTAATTAGTCACCAACCAAGGCTCATCCTAAGCCACAATTCGTAATGTACTACAGACAAGAATTAAAGAGTGAACACACAGCTTAAATCCTTCCCTGTGTAAGCCAAGTCCCAGCTGAGATCACCTGACACTGGGGAAGCTCAAGAACATAAATGCCTTGAAAATAAAACTTGAACCACAGCGATGACTAGCCAGTCCTCTCCAATTTACTTTTTTTTGTTTCTGTGGAGTGGCGGGGAAGGGGAAAATTGAGCTGGGCCAAGAAAAATAAGAAGTCCAGACAATGGCAAACCACACTGGAATCCAGAATGCAATGAATGAACTCTACTGAGGGCCAAGGAAAATGGGCCAAATCAGAGGTGGGCTCCAACACCATATGCAGGGTCAGACATCACACAGGCACCTAGCAGGCGATGAAAATGTGGCACAGAACATGAGACATAGTTACAAAGTTTTACTATATTGAAGAATGCAAAGAGACTGGCTATCTTTTTTAGTACTATCATATAGACAGTGAAAGTAAAAGGCTTGTTGAACTGAGACACAATTAAGGGCCACTGGGCACAGCAAGCATGAAAAACATGCTCAACAAGAGAAAAGTTGGAATCTAACATGAAAGGCGGGTCATCCTACCAGAGCAAGGACTCCAGGTTTTACTCACAGAGCAGTGAATAAGTTTACCCGGGAAAAGATGACATAAGAGGGAAATCTACAGAAAACCAACATTTCTGATTAAGCATGAAAAGAAACTTGTGGAACAAATGTAAACAAGAAAAATCAAAAAACGGAGGAGATGAGATTGACTGCAGAATCTTGGAATCAAAGAGAGGGAAACATCAATGATTGTGCATTCAATGGTTTTAAATGATTGCCACCATTAGGACAAGACTTAAGGTTGCCCATTGGGAGGTTGTAGCTGCTGATGTGATACTGCTGGGAATCCTGATGGTGGTTTTATGCACATATGTGCACATGTAAGATGGGTATACAAGCTATATTCGAGTGAAAAGCATTCTACATCCTCTCTAGTAAGGCCTTTCCATATTCAAGGACAGTGTCTTTGTAGAATTACACACTTGGGCATACTGGAGTCTCTAAAAAGATCTATATCCAATCATCTCTAGAAACACTTACTGAGCATGTATATGTCAACTGGTGGTAGCTCATACAATGACCAAATGCGTGTACTAAAAAGTCCTGCTGCCACATGTGGTCTATCTCTGTAATCACTGGCATGTATGATTGCTATTTTTATGCACATTTATAGTTTTTCAGAATCTCTTGGAAGGAATCACACACTTACCACCTCATCTGTGGGTCAGTACTTGATAAAGTGTGCTTTATGGTGATATCATTGAATCATTTCTTGAGCATTTTTAAATTAATTTATTTTTGAAAATTTTATTTCTGCATACATTATATAGTGTGTATATTACATATTATACATAAGTATATATATATATATATATATAAATTTTAACCTTTTCCTCTGAACATTAACTACCCTGATGTTAAGATATAGACTCAGATGATGACACAGATGGCAGGAGACACTGAGGAGCCATGGCTTTGGACTCAGTTATGGAACTTGAACTTGGATTATTTAGAAATTCATTTCCACAGGTTTTTTGTTTTACCACATCTTAAGAAAAGCTGATGTACACCATGCTTCATTATGGCTTTGCAAGCAATACAATCTATAAATTTAACGAATGATTCAAAGCTTCAAATAGCTTTTTCCAGGCTGATTTTTCTTGCACTCCAGCAATAATCATTTCACTGCCACTGGTATTTTCCTCCAAATCACCAACTCAATTCCACTATTACTGATGCTGAGCATGACTCAACAAAAAAATCAAACTCTTTCTTTCATCTTGCATCCTCTCCTTTACCTTGCTTATACTGTTTTTTGCAAACATAAGATAAAGGGATATTCTTTATTCTTTCGGGAATTTCCATGTGACAGATTTTAGACAAGCTCATTTTAAAAGCTATGATATGCTTAATGAAAGTATCAGAGTGATTCTACTGACATGACATTGTGTCATATGTATTTCAAACGTACTTAGTATCTGACTTTGAGCAAAATATTAAAAATAACATCTTAACGTGATACCAAGTCCCAAAGAATGCCTATATTCTCAGGACCATTCTTTACAACTGCAATTTCTGAATAACCAATGATATATCATTTAAGAGAAAAAAATTTAAAACACAGTTTTTACTTTTATCATAAGGTACTAGGCTTATTTTCTATAGGCAAATTCTGTTCTGTAATTGTGAAAAAAAAATGTAACTCCTGTAAGGCCAGCTTAATGTTCTGAAGTAATTCTTCAGTAAAGACTGTTTTCTACTGTTATCACCTGCAAAATAAGAGATTTCTTGCGGTCCCATTTAACACCTTTCTGACCTCTGATTTTAATAATAAAACCATGGGTCTGAAAGGACAGCATTTCTGATTCAATAAAATGATTATTTATTACTACTAGACTGGAAGAATGGTGGTCACAGGCCACGAGGATAACCGAGTAAAGAACTGGGGTGAAGTTAACATTTTTCCCTCTCTGAGGATGTTCTTCTATGACCACATTCTCCATCAATGTCGACTCTTATTTTTTAAAACTGTCATGGTGTTATTATAATCTTTGTATGTGTTGTTTTCTTCTAATTAATTTCTCTGTGGCCACTTTAAGTGACAATGCTAATTGTAAAAATTAATTTAATAACCTCCAACTATGCCTGTTTCCTGATGTGGCATGAGTGGAACAACAACAACAAATCCTGAGTACTTTCTCTGCGTCTTTGTTTTTCCAGGGTTTGAAGTCTGGGGCAGTTTCTTCTGATTTCTTCCTTACAAAACACTTGAAGCGGGGCCAGGGACTTAACTCAGTGTTCCTGCCGCCTGCCTCGCAAGTGCCAGGTCCCAAGTTCGATCCCTGGTACCACAAAAACACATTTGATGCCTAAGGCTAACCTGTGCATGTGTGACCCAAAACGCATGGCCAACACACTGGTACATGAAGTGTGCATTTATTTATTTCCTTCGTCACCACCATTTTAAGACATCCTGTACTCTAGTCTGCTTTTAAATAAAATAAAGAAAACAAATCTTCCAAATATTCTTTCTCTTCTCATCCCTGGCCCTTTTGCCCTCTGACTCAAACTCTACCCTGTTCTCACATTTACTTCTGGCTTTGGGGAAAAAAAAGAATCTACTGCCATTATCAAAGGTCTGAGTATATTTCGTCCTTGTTAGGCCAGATATGAACAGTATTTAAAGATCTAAATGAAAAAACACTTTGGCTTCCAAATATATATCAACCTTGCTTAAAATTGCCTTTCCTCAAAGCAAAAAAAACCCCAACAAATTAAATGTTTTAAATTCAATTAACTCAAGGCAACTTTTACTTCTGATACAGGAGATAAAAATTATGGAAAATAAAGTAATCCGAAGAGTTCTGAATCAGGATTTAAATACATACTCTTATAGTTTATACCTATGGTGTATATATGTATGTGTGGAAATACCTTTGTAACTTATTTAAGTAAATATTCCAGCCTTTTTCTTGCTTTCAATGAGATACGGTGGCCACTTCAAGTAAAAAAGCATTTATATTTTTACCACTGGCATTTTTAATACTCCATTTAATTTTTCCAAGGTTATAAAAATTCATACTTAAAAAAAGACAATTGTTCACTAACACCAAAATAACTTTTATCTTTTCCTTAACATTCCTAAAGACAATTTCTTAAAAGCTTTTAAAATTAAAGTTAGGCTTTTGTCTTTGGAACTGATCTGAGAAAAGATGAAAAAGGTTTTCAAAACAAGGCAAATGGCAGTGATATCAAAGCCAACGTGACACTGTTTCATGGTCAGGAGTAAGTAGTTTCACTGGGGTTTGGGAAAAAAGAAAAAGATTTCACTGTTCCTATAAATAGTGATGAAAGACGGTGAAGTTGAGGAAGTCTATTTCTTTGGTTATAACTGAAACAAGCAGTGAAGACTTTTAGAACGATCTGGCTTCAAAAATGTCTTCTATCTTCTAAGACACAGGGCTGACATCTGCTTCCACCCATGCAACCCATCACCAAACCAATGAGTAAGCCTGGCCTTGTCCCTTCCACTTCTTTAAATGAAAGTATACTCACAGAAATATTTTATGAAAACTCCCATGTTTAATTTCCATGCCGTAAAATTAGGACGGCTAGATTTCAAGGATACTCACTATGACCTCTATTAAAATTGTACCATCAGCTAGAAAGTTTTGAAACCTGTAGCACTATCCTCTTTGCATCTGAAATAATGTATGCAGTCTATTCATTCTATGGTAGAGGGAGAGTAACAAAATATTTGCAAATTGAAGGAAAAAATGCAAATATGTACACATGCAGGTATATATCTAGGCAAAGGCTCCCATGCTTTAAAGAAAAGACTCGGTACTTTTTCTTTAAATGACCATCAGAATCAATGGTATCTTGGCCCTTTTTTCTTCTTAATTTTGTAAAGTTTACCCAGGTTGATAATTTTCAAAGAGTCATAAAGAAGAGGGGCTCAACCCAGCAGCATATGATGCACACACAGGCAGCAGCTTGAAAGAGCCAAAGCAGGCGACAGAGAAGGGAGAGAAAGCGGAGACACCTAGGAGGGCAGGAGGCGAGGTGAAGGCGAGAGGCGGCCACAGCTAGCCCGCCAGCTACAGCTCACAAGCGCAGAGGTGCCCAAGGCCATGACCTTGGAAAGGTCCCAGGCCAGAAAGTCCAGAGTTCAGGTGATCGAGCAGGCGTAGGGTGAGGCTCTGGAGCTGGGGGTGTAGGTGACAGCATCAAGGGCAGATTAACAGGTCTGCAGAAGCTGGCTTTGCACTGGGTCTACGTCACACTGAGCAAGAGAAGCCCATGTGCTCAATAGGAACAGAAAGATGCTGCACAGGCAAAAGACAGTTAAGGCAGGTGAGAAGGAGAAGGGAGAAAAACAAAGCTTTAGGAAAACAGGTAGCCGGAAGTAGCATAAACTTCCCAAATATGGTAAGAGTTTTATGGGAACTGCTGTTAGGCACAGATGGCATTCAAAGACGCAAATGGCAAATAATTTATCAAAGTCTTAGAAAAGGGGATATTTATAACCATTCAATCAGAAAATTTACCTTCAAATGGTATTTCTTCAAGGCAGAAAGAAGAAAATAATATCACAGGTAAATCTGAGATGGGGACTAATAATTCTGAAGAATACATCCAAGTTCACAGTTTATCTTTGGGTAGACAACACTATTAACTGAAATAATTATAGCCTCGCAGGTGAAAAGATCCTTAGAAATCTGCTTATTGGAAAAGAGCTTCTCTGCCCTTAAAATACACATGAAAATTGATGAAATTTTCTAGTAAGCGTAAGAAATTAAAGGTCAGAAAAAAAGATTTGTTATGATAGAAATTAACTTTCCACTATGCACTTGTATTATAAGATAATAATTTGTAGCTTAATCACAAAAGTAGAGTTTATGAGGTATTCAATTTACTATAAAGTGAAGGTAGCTTTATATTACAAATCATATGAAAATACAAAATCTATTATGCTATTCATACAACTGTCTAGAGAAAAAATCTGGAATTTCTAAGACTCAACAGACACTACTGAACATACTTCTAATTCAGTTTACAATTTCTCAAACAGGGAAATATTTCAACATAGGTTTACTTAAGTAAACACATACACAACAAATGTAATCTAAAATGCCATTGCAATAAAAATGGGGTGATTTGGCTCAAGAAATTTCATAGTGCTTGAATACTACTTATAAGCCTCCTTTTTCTTAAAACTGGTATTAAATAAGTCTACAACATAGTGTGGTTAACTCAATATAAGACTTTTCACCTCACTCACAATCTTAGAAGACTTTTTGTACACACTTCATGGGAGCCTTAATACTCAATCGCAGAATATTTCCAGTAGCAGGGCAAGGGAAATGTGTGGAGAGGGGACCACATGGGAGCTAGATGCTATTTTGTTGGTGACCTATGAAATACTGAAATTCTGCATACAAATTAGTAATTGCAACATAGTCATGTCATTTAAATATGTACAATTCTGACGTAGTGGGTCTTAAGATTTGTCATTCTACAGATTTTGAAGTCGACTCAGAAAACATTAATGATCAAAAATAGGAAAGTTTATTCCTATTGCTTAAAAGGTTCTGTAAAGTGTTTTTTTAAAAAAAGCCCTAGTACAAGAGTTAAACAAATGATATTGCAGTAATATAGCAACAGGGCTTTCCCGTTTCTCCTGTTAGGTACAGAACCAATATGCTTTACCCAAAAGCCAGATAAAGGGCTCTTGTCTGATAACAACAGCTACACAATAGCACTCGTTCAGTAAGTGGGACTCCATGAAAATGGGTACTGGCAACCTCCCTTTCCCACAATTGCTGGTAGGCTATTCCTGAGAAACAACTGTCACTCATCCAGGAGGGGGACCATGATTTCCTATCTGTTCAAAAGTAAGGTAACAATTCTCAAAGATATGAAGAGAACAAAAGTTTGGCTACTTTTCTTTCATACTATGAAATCACTCACACAAATTTATAACATTAACACCATACCCTGATAGCAAATTTCTTTTACAGACAACTTCATGCATACTGACAGCTCTTTTTTATCCTCTAATTAAAGTAACTGTCTTACATGTTATGTAGTATTTCAAGCAAAGAATGAAGGTGATTTATTGTGCCTTCAGTGATTTAACATTTAATGGCACTTATTCTACTTGATTTTTAGAAATAAACTTTCAATCAGCAAAAGGAATCAAAATATTCTTAAGTATCTTCTGTACTAGGCTTAAAAACCAAATATTTTACAGGAACCAGACATAGTAGCAACTTGAAGATCATTATAATTATTTTTTAGTAAATGCTATCATAAAATCCTACAGATTAGAATAATGTGAATCATCCGTGTATGGAAAATAAATCACCCTCCACCCCTCATGGCCCCTGGTCATCCTGCTGAACATATACTACAAAATTTTAAATATATTAAAATACTGAAATCTCAAAGTGATCTACATGAAGATTATGTTTTTTTATTTGCATTTTAAAGTCAACTGAACAAAAGGAAATAAACATTGTACTAGTTGTCTCCAAATTTAAAATAACCCAGATCTCAGAAAGGTTGTTCCCACTACTCCTATCCAGCGCTGCACTCATGCCAGAAACTGCACGAGCTTTGTGGCTGTGGCTGGATTGGTCCTCAGCACCAACAGCTAACTGGAAGCTCAAGATCTGGCAATGCATGCATCTCTTCACAAAAGCAATGCCCGCAACTTCAGACACGTAAGGAATCACCTCTCAGGGAGCCAAAGCTTATTCTGTGAGAGGGAATGAAAATATATTCCTAGTCTTCCATGACAGAAGTCTATGCTATCAATAATACAGTGCTGATAAAGAAATATGTTTAAGGAAGGCTGGGGATTTAGCTCAGTGGTTCCGCCGCCTGCCTCACAAGCGCAAGGTCCTGAGTTCAATTCCGGGTAACAAAAAAAAAAAAAAAATGTATAAGGAAACATTTCAAAGGACCTAAGAGAATAAAGTTTTGAAGTAGAACCTAATCGTCCACTGCTGACAGTTTGTGTTCAGATGTGCTAAGTGATGTGTAGGACTTGGAGAAGAACCTGGTTTGATTCCAAATGATAACTTGGGAAGATGAAATATGAAATATGACCATACCACAACAACATGTTTTAAAGTTTCAGATTATGCCTGGTTCTTCTCGCCCACCAGGCTCCAAACCCTTCTCCCTCTCAAGAAAGCTCAGGTTTTCTTATAACTTTGTTCAGGAAATGCCTAAGAAACTTTGCTAAGAAATGCACTGGACTTTCTGAATGTAAAACACACATATACTCACAGACGTAACATATGCAGGAGATCCTTCTGTTTCACATGACTAAGAGATAAAGTATGGATTTTTAAGAACAACTCAACCCCCCCTGCCGCCAACCAATATTCCGGCCTTAAAACCAATCTTCAATTTTGAACTCAATGCCAAAGGAAATTAAAAATTAAGATCCACTTTTTGGTTTATAACACAGGCACCTCCCACTAACATGGTGGGAAATCTTCAATTCTTTTCTAAGGTAAAATAAGTGATTAAACTAGACCGAAACTTCAGGGAATACAGGGCACTAAGGAACCTAGTCCACTTTTGTTTCCTCCTACTACTAAAAGAGCCGTGACTATCAGGAACAGGTATTCTATGCCAGACTTACAGAAAGAGGAAATAAAACACTAAAAATTCATGGCTAGCAATTCAAGAAGAAAATATGAGCAAAGTCAAGCCCCTGGACCGTCCAGGTCATGGTATCAACTAGAAACATTCACAAACTTTACAATTTTTTTTAAAAAAGGAGAAAGAAGAAATAAAGATAGATGGAAAGAAAGAAGACAGGGAAATTATAATTTTTTAGAAAAAATTACACTTTCAAGAAAAACTGCAGCTTTAGAACACAATCAAAATTCCCCAAGGTTAGCAGTTATTTTTCATCTCCAAGCCTCTTTTGTCTTTCCAGGGCTCTCACTGCTAAATCCCTAAGAGTCTTCAAAGATGCAGTAAGTCTGTAAATTGGGCCCTGGCCTTCCTCCGGGGAATCACTCCCTCGCTTTTCTTCCCGCAGTAGACTGTTGATGCCAATCTTTTAGAACTTCCAATGATACAAAGAGCCCGCTGTGGTACACGTCCCCTAGATTCTCCATTGCTATAGATTCACAAATGCCACAGACATCCACCCTCAAGACAAGAACACCATTAATTTGTGCCATGTTCATAAACTTCAGAAGCAGACAAACAGGTCTCACTCTAACCCGAGACACTAGGGAAACACAGCCTAGCCCACCCTCTTGAGAACAGACAAAGACCACACATCTCAGCCCTAGACCATCATGTGCCTCACCCCGTAGGCCAGCACTGCTGTCTGAATGCGTACTCCTTTCTGCTGAATAAACAGGCCCATGCCTGTCACTAGGGGCTCAGAAATGCTTTCTGTGACAAGTCAAGAACCCACTCCATCAAGAACCAAGGGGTGGGGGTGGCAATATGTTGAGGGCTCCATCTCTTCTTTGCAAGGACCTCTTTGGCCCGGTCCAGTGACTTCTTGACAAACATAAAATGCACCTAAAATCCTTGATGCAGATTGATGAATTAGGGGAACTTAACTTGGTCAAACCAAATCCTGCCCACATTCCTTACCTCGTTTTGTAAAGTAGGAATTCTAGCTGGCTTCAGATGACAAAAATGCTTCTTTTTGTTCTAAAACAATCTGTTTACCTCAGGAAAATATAAACTTCATAGCAGTAGATAAACCTACCTTTTAATAAAATTTCACTGAGTTCCAATAGGAGAATAAATCCAGTTTGGTACAACTGTTTGAAGAAATTTTAAATCATAACGCATTCTCACAATTTTTCTGAAGTACACTTTTTGCTAACTACCTTCAGAGTTAATGCAATTCTGTTTCCCTGGTGGAATAAAAAAAACTGCTTCTGAAATTTTAGTTTATAAATACATTTACCTCTTCACCTGAAAGAGTTAACCTGGAAAGACAGTTATGACCAATACCAAAAATAAAGCCAATTATAGCAAAGAAAAATCCAGTGTACCTAAAAGTAACAAAGATGGGACATGGCTTTCATCTTGCCTTACCATATCAAATACAGTAATAGAATTAATTCTGTTTTAGAGCATGTATACACACACCAGACTCCCCTATCCCTAATACACACACACACACACACACACACACACACACACACACATTTTCTCTGGGAAATCCATGCACAGATAAGAAAATCAGATTAATATGTGTACTAATTCCCCTCTGGGATAACTTTTTTCCATTCATTTTGCTTTCATTATTTTTGTACTATTCACAGTAGTCATACAAAGAATGGAAACATAAAAATTAGGGAATTAGAAGATAACAGAATATAGCTCTGGCCCCGAAAACAATGTCTCCTAGTGTAACTAGGGAAGCTGGTGGAAAGTAGGAATGGTATCTTGTGACACACAGTGAAGGAGCTATACACTAGGTGCCATAAACACTAAGTCTAACTGTTGCAGAGGAGACAGTAGTTGAACTGAGCCTTACTGAATGACATAAGTCAAAAACAAAGGAAAAAGCGAAGAATATGTATAAATGAAAATGATGCAAACAACACCAGATGTTTGTGAAGTGGGACTTGGTTCAGGTTTTAGGGGAGACAGAGTAATGGAAACTGTGGCTGGTAAGCAGGGTGGGGAGCGAGGACAAACAACCATTTTGCAATTTATCCTGTTGGGAAATGGAAAGATGATTCCTGTCATTTCAAAGAAAAAGGAAACACAAACAAGTAAAGACCCCCCCCCAATATAGATAGAAATATATAATATTTATGAGTGCTGTAAAATACACTAGAAATGACACCATAGAAATAGAATAGGGAGAGATTAATTCATTTTGGTGCAGTGATGTTTGAAGTAGGCTTTGAAGTGTAGTTCAGATTTTAACATCTAAAGGTTTTCATTAATATTTCTATGTATCTCTTGTAGACGGTTTGTTTACAACATTGTAGGTGTAAAAATAATTGCACATAGAACAAGTTTATGTAATACAAAATTTAAAAGAAAATGTGTTAAAGATAAGTGCTACAGGCAAGGCTAACGTGCAGCGTTAAGAGTACAGGGAGGGATAAAAGCAGAAAAGTCAAACAGACTCTTCCTTTAGCAAACATTCGTTGAGCAAGTTGTGTCAGCAGAACACAGAGGGATAGTGACAAAGTCCCTGCTGCAAAGAAGCAAGGAGACAAAGAAGAAAGTCCCAAATAAAACACTAAAACATAGTGTGTGTGTGTGTGTGTGTGTGTGTGTGAGAGAGAGAGAGAGAGAGAGAGAGAGAACATGAGAGCACACTATCCAAAGAGACAAAAGTACCAATATATTTGCCTAAAACTCACTTGGCAAGAGCAGCCTAAAGAGTCCAAGGATGATGACAAAGAAAGGAAAAGAAAACACAGAAGCAACTGGAATGACAAAGTAGGCAGGAAGTGATGTAAGAAGACCATGGGTAAACCATGGCATTAACAGGAAGAGCAGGACTTAGAGGAGACTAAGAAAGAAAACCAAAGATACATTCCGGAAAGATGAGAGTTGAAGGATTTTGTTTTGGGGATGTGAGGAACAAAAACAATGCAGTGAGAGATGAAGTTAGAAGAAAAAGGAAGGAAACTGAGTTGATGATAAACATCACATACAGGAAATGGGAGGGAAAAGTTATTGTAAAAATCTACGTGCTACACATACAAACACATGGCATGTAAAACAATCACACTAATTTTAAAGGTGAGAAGCAGCATCTATAAAGACAGAAGACAATGTTAGGAAAAGTAAAAAAAAAAAACCGTTGCTTAAGAATTTGATCATATCAGCCAATTTTAGCTGAGACCAAAATCCTAAAGAATGTCAAGAAATTAAGTGTTAACAACCGCAAATTTGTACGACTGCTGTTTCTCTGTTGACCTGTATGTAGTCACACATTCAGCGCCTTATCTTTTATTGTAACTTAGTAGGAAAAGGCACTTCTGGTTTCTCTCTCCACTTTCAGAATACAGTATGAAAAGTGCTATATGCAATCTGTATAACAAAAACAAAACCAATCTATATACAAAAATCTGTATTTTATCACCCCATTCTTTGTTAATACCTGTGTGCTGCTTACACAATAAGCAACTTAGTTCATTAATTCACATTTGATTCCACCGGTTCTGGCAAATCATTCTTTGAAGATTAACAGTAGTTATGATAGAAATTGAAAAGGACACAAACCCCTTCCCGCCACACAGGCGACAACCACAGCTGAGGGTGATTACTGCCCTCTCCACCCACGTGAGTAATGCTGTACTACGTCCAAGGCATTCCCAGAGCAATTACATTGACTTCAGGAAATATTTTCTTGGCCTTTTACCATGTGCCTTGTCTTACAGGAGAAGCAAGGCTGTTGAGAAGACAGGACCACAGCGGCAGCAGGGGGTGAGGCCCTGGGGAAGGCCGGGGGAGGGTGGGCCACACACACTTCTGATATTCATGCCTCTGGATCACTTTCCCTATGAGTGTGTCCTCCATAAGCCTATCGGCTCCTTGAGGGTAGAGGCCTGGTTTCCTAATCTTTGGGTTTACAGCAAAAGATTTGACTTATATTAATACTCAATTTATAGCTCACTGACATGAACGCATGAATGAGTGGACCAAAGGAGAAAGAATGCATGGGAGTGTCCATTCATAGCAGAATCAAGTCTAGGCACAGTACTGATTCCATGTTTAATAGCACCAACAATCTTTTACATAGAGGACCATGGCTGGCTGGCTGGCTGGCTGGCTGGCTTCCTGGCTTCCTTCCTTCCTTCCCTTCTTCCAAAACAAATCAGGTAAGAGAATAAACGCATTCAGATTGTTTATTGTAAGGATTCCTGATGGTCCACTTTGCTGTCAAGAATCTCTGGGTCACACACAGCCTTTTTACCAGCAAGGAAGCAGAGAGGTTTCCTGGCTTGCTTTCTTGTGAGCGGCCTTTGTTTTGCACTGACATGCAGTGCTCCAGTGGCTTCCTGCCATCAGGGGGCACAGTGGCCCAGGACCCTGGAATCCCAGGCCACAGCGCAAACCTTCTGACCTTCAAGGGGCAGAGGGAGGGCATGATTGTCATGTGACGACTCTAACAACACTGACTGGCCAGGGTCTTTACATGTATTACATTCATTCCTATGAAAATAGTTTTTCTGTTCTAGGTCATTGCTCCTATTTGACTGGTGAGTTGAGATGAAGAAAAAGTGAAATACAAGTACCTTCTAGTTACAGAGCAGGGACTGGGCTGGACTTGAATCAGGTTTGTACAAGTTGGAAGCCAGTTCTCTCTCCATCTCTCTAGACTCTGGCGACACAGGGTTATTTCCAGAGCCTGTATCTCTCAATATGAGTGTAGCCACCTTAAGGGTCCTATAGACTCATCATGGGATTATAACACCTTGAAAAACTAAGGGTCTCAGAAGAGACTAGCGATCACCATGTTTCCTACCACAAGAAGGATGCTTTCTTTCTCTTTTCTGCAGTCTATACTGTGGAAATTAACTCACTGAAGGAAAGCTTCAAGTTTTCTCAGCAGTAACTTATACTGAGACAAACGAAGAAAAACTGGCTCTTTCCCAAATAATAAAATGGGAGTTGCATAGATTCTAGTGGCACTGGCAAACCTGACTTATAGAAAGGCCACAGAGCATACTTCATTTTTTGAAACTGGAAAGCTCCCTCTTCAGGCACACACTGTAGCTGTTTCCCTATGCCTGCCAAGTGGCAAGGTAACAACAGAACATCAGGCACAGCCAAATCTATGCTACCTTCAAGAGTCTGATGCTTTCTTGTATAATTTTTATCGATGTTTTAATTCATGCACGTGGTATGCAAGTAAATAACTGTAAATTATACTTATAAAATAACTATATCTTTCATAGAATTTGTTATAGAAGAAAATATTAATCAGTTTTATTCAAAGAATGATTTCACAATGTGTTTAAGAAAGACAAAACAAAATGTAGTCATCATTTATAATTAGCATACGACTAGGAGATTTAGGAAGCAATGTATTAACTGAAGGATGTCAGTTTTATCTAAAGTGACATTGCTAAATTCATTTTTACAAATAACTACATGGATCTTCACAATGACCATACGGTCACTGAGAAAATAAAAAAGATCTGCCAAGTGTGTTATTTCATTAAGTAGAACAGCCTGAACAGTCATTGTAGGTATATCCAAAGGAATCTGGATGGAGGTATGTACCTCTTTCCTGAATAAATCCAAGAGGTGATCTCGGATCGCATCAGATCTCCCAGGATAAGGAAATCATATGCCTGTCCCAAACAAAGGTGTGAAGTAGTCATATGCGGCCAGTGGCAGACATGAGAGGGAATACAGGGTGAAAGAAATCCATGTCCACTCCAAGAAGCATTTTAATAAACACAACCTCTTATATACATCAACATAAATATACCAATTAAGCTCAGTAAGAGTAGAAATCTCAGAATGTAATTCTGCCACGATGACTGTGATTACACACAAAGGGTGTCAGAACTACTCTCTGAATGGTAGAGTCGCTGAGACTCTCTACACACTCCTGTAGCATCCCATTCTCATCCTGTACCTGTGACTCCTGTTCACTCACAGCAGAATACTAATTCCCACTACTGTAAATGGAAGCCCAACAGAATGAAGCACTTAACAAACTAGTGATAAGCTTTCCATTATTTAACAGAGAATTCTAAACTAGGGAGGGGGACTATATTTTTTTCTTCTAATGTTTCTGAATTCTGATCAGAGCTTTACTACTGTTTCTAACTCTGTACCTTCTTCTGCAAGATTTCTCAAGCCCCTGATTAAAGCCCTGGGAAGGCTTCCTATCTGATGCGCTGCCAGTCATTGCCCCCACGAGCACAACGTACTCAGGTTATTAACGCGATGGGCACCAATCACCAAGCTGTCTCACAATTCCACTGATCACTATCTAGTAAAACGGAATTGCTGCCTTGCCCATGGCGTCTAGATTTATGTAATTAACCAAAATTAGTGTGATGTTTAAAACACAATGCCAGCCCACTCATTTATTTTTGGAAGAACACTTTAGTGAACACAATGAGTGGGCTGATTTGGAATTGCCAACTTAAAACTGTCAAATTTTTCCTATAAAATTACTATACTTAAAAAATTCAAATTCAACTGAGGTGAATATCATTAAGAGAAAACGATGCAATAAAGTAATCAGGTGTGTGTTATTTTCATTGTAATCCATTATTAACGAAGTCCTAGTAGGGAATATTTCACAGTTCCTTGGGTCTGCATCAGAAATAATATTGATTTATAAACTCCTGGAAAAGCGTATGCTGGTCTTTGGTTACAGATCTCTACAGACACATTGTGTGCACAGAATGACATGTGTGAACTGTATCATTAAGAAGGTCTTATCAGTGAGGCTGAGGCAGGAGTATCACAAATTCAAGCCCAGCCTGGACAATTTAGTGACTTAGCAAAGACTCTGTCTCCAAATAAAAACATAAAAATGAAAAAAAGGCTGGGGATATAGTTTAATGTGAAGGCTCTGGGTTCAATGATCCTTACTGCCAAAACAAAACAAAACAAAGAAAATTGTTCCTAAAATCAAGCAAAAAATTAAAAAGTGTCAACTACATGCTAAATATTATAGTGACGGGTAACACTCTGGGAGGAAGAACTTGAGGGGTTATTTTTCCAAAATACTTCTCACATTATATGAAATTTCATAATATGTTTCATAATGATCCATGAAACATTTAATTAACTATATCCTTCACAAAGGGATTAAAGAACAGAAAATCAAAATGATTTCCATACTATCATGTCCACTAAAAATGTCTGTAAATAGAATAGAAATAAACGAGAAATTAAAGCCTGGCTCTCATTACTTCTAGCTACTGCAAGTTCTTTTAACGGCACCATATGAATAACATGAATTTTAGAGTTCACTAAATTTGTTTTGAATTAATTTAAGGCAAATTCAAACTTCTCTCAGTAGCTCAGTTGTCTTTCTATGGAAGATGGTTACAATAATACTCACCTACATAAGGATCTAGCAATTCATACATATCCTCTTATTAACTATGTGAACAGGACAAAACATAACTAATAAAAAATAGGTGTTCTTAATTCATTCAGTTTTACTGAATATTAATCCAGCAGACCTAAGGGCCAGCCACTATTGTAGGCAGCTGTGTGGACAGTTGGACTCTCATGCCCTGGTGGAGCTGTCGCTCAGGCAGAACGGTGGAGAACAGTCAGGAAGAATCTGCAGATGGCAACCAGTGTCGCTCAGTTCACCCGTCTTCACCCTGAACTGAGCACATGGTTACTGGACTTCAATCAGTTTCTCTGGAGCATACAAAAGGAGTAAAGATTCAAGTCCCGCCTAGTTGCCTTCCTTTTTTTTCTCTGTCACTCTCCTCCTTTCTTTCTTTTTCTACCCTGTCTTTCCAGTCTCAACCACACAGGATTTAACATAGTACTTCACACTGTGCTAGACGCAGGAGTTCAACCAGGAAGATGGCAGGGATAGCAACGGGGCAGCTGGGGCGAACAGGCGCTGGGCCATGCCTAACCGGAGGATCAGTCTCTGTTTTCCTCTTTCATGTCTTCTACTTACTATAGCGGGATTCCAGTGCAAGACTGTCGTGTGCATAAATAACTGTGGTGGTAAAGCAAGCTGTAGGGGGTGCTCATTTAAAATATGTCCCTAGGGCCGGGGATTTAGCTCAGTGGTTCCGCCACCTGCCTCACAAGGGCAAGGTCCCGAGTTCGATCCCTGACACCAAAAATAAATGTCCCTAGCTGGGGTTGCACGTAGCTCAGTGGCAGAGCATGTTCTAAGCATGTGCGAGGACCTGGGCCTGATCCCCAGCACCAAAAAATATACACAAATATTGTGCCATTTCAAGTTGATGGAGAGGAAAAAAAAGAAGTTAGGGTAAAACAGCTATTGTCATATATCAAAAGAAACTTACAAGACAAAAAGCAAAAGGTTCTTGACTAGATCCTGGTTTGAATAGGCCAGCTATAAAAAGGCAAGTTACAGATAACCAGGGAAAATTTAAATATGAATTGAATATACAATTAATTATAAATTTCATTAGTCCTCAGCATCAATAATATATTATGTGACAACACATGCTTTTAAAAAGATGACTACTGAAATATTTGAAAGTAAAAAAGCCATGATCATGATTTCTAGTTTTAACAATTACAGTCAGAAAAAAAAAGTCCCAAACGACATGTATGACAACTGGTCAACAATCGCTAAATGTGAGCGATGACGATGCATTAACCATTTCTCTTGTTGTTCTGTACATTTTACGTCTTTCATGATAAAATTTTTAAAGTATATAACATGCTACTTGAAAATTACCTAATCCAACTAAAGCATTTAAGGAATCAATAGGACTCACTAAGCATCATAAAGAAAACAGATGTTGTCATAGTCCACTCAGGCTGCTGTTGAGTTACACACCTTAGAGTGGATGATTTATAAATAGCAGAAAATAATCCCTTCCCCTTGCACGATAGGTTGGCCCTAGAGACTCACTTCTAACAAACAGGAATCAGCAAACGTGATGAGATGCCTCTGGGGGACTAGATCACAAAACAGGAAACTTCCAGATTCTTCCCCTTCTGCCCCCACTCTCTATCCCCTCTGACCTGCTCTCCTAGAGTATGGAGCAGCTCAGGTGGCACAAAACAGCAGTTTAGGAGGAACTGAGGCCCTCATTTCAACAGCTGCACAGCACTGAATGCTGCCCATTAGCAGATGCGCATGCGTGGTTGTAGAGCTGTCTGCAAGGAGGCTTGTAAGGACTGCAGCCTACGGGGGCCCTCCGGAACACAGCATCACAGACTGGGTGGCTTAAACAACAGAACTTTATTTCTCAGTCCTGGAGGCCAGAACTCCAAGGTCAAGGTGTTGGCAGATTTAGCTTCCTCTTATACTTTTGTCTTGCAAAGGCCAGCTCTTGCCTGGGCCAACACGTGGCCTCTCCTCTGCAGGGAGGTCACACAGGCTTGAGTTCAACTTCCCTCCTTTTCTAGGAACACCAGCCATCCCCTAGGGGCTTCCTTTCAACTTAATTTGCCTCCTTTCAAGCCAGTATCTCCACATGCAGTATATTCTAAGGTACTGGGATTCAGAATTCAGCATGTGGGTGGGAAGTGAGGGGTGGCAGGGACACAATTCAACTATTACAGACCCTAAGGCAAATGGCCCAGCTGAACTGCTCTTAAGGCTCCTCATCTACAGAAAACACTAGAAGATGAACATTGTTTCAAGCCACTAAGATGTGGGGTAATTTATTTTGGAGCAACGGATGACTAATAATAACAGCTAAAATAATTATCACCACCATTCACCACTGGGCCCACTGAAAAATAACTATCAAAACTTTCTGCGTGAACTTAAACATAACAAATTTCTATTCCTGGTTTTGAAGGTATTTATACAGAATGGTGCATGTCCTTGAGTGCATAGAACTGCCTAACAACTGTCATGCATGAACCGGAACCAATCCATCTTGCAGCATCAATTCCAGTCTCCAAATACATCTCTACCAGAGCAGTGTATCATTGCTCCTGGTACGATTTCGCTGTACTTGTATTGTTCAAATGAACATTTTTGAAGACTCTGAGATTTGTCAGCATAAATGAGGGGATGGTCATCGCTTCCGTTCAGTACTAACAAAATTCTCGTACTATACCATTAACAAATGGCACAGAATGAGCAACCAAGTGATTTTTTTTCAACTCCTATCTATCGCCTTCCATTTGCCTTTGTGTACAAACTTAGCTTCAGCACTTCTCCACGTCTAAATCGTATCAAGCAAACTATCATTTTTATTGTAAGAGCACGCACACCTACTAGCTCTCTAGGCTGACATCGTTTATTCTATGTGTTACTTTAAGTCCAAAACCATGCTCTTTCCATTACAAATTAACATCCTCCTTGCTAATTATTGATCTGTAACTAGATTATGACTTTGAGTTGTAGCTCCTACCATTCCAAGGAGGCTTTTATGTTATTCAACCTCTGCGTTAAAGATCTGTAATCTTCTACATAACGAAAAATTATGGGCGACATCTCAGATTCAGCCTTCTGATACACTATTTTCCAAATCAGTGCCAAATAAGTGTCTGTAGCTTTTCCTGTCACTATCAGTGTTGCAGGGTGTCGCCGAGCATTGGTCAACGAGATGCAATTCTTGCCTGCAAGCCCATCTTTCATTCAGTCCTCACCAATATGTAGACACAGTGCAGAGATCTCACAGCTGCTTTTGCTTTGACCTCTCCACTACATTATAAATGAGCTTTTGTTACTTTAATTTCTTAACATTTCAAAAACACTGAGTTTCCTGCTGAGCAAACGTTACAGAAGCACTACTATTCCCAACTTTATTTCTAGCAATGTCTTACCTCCTTCCTTCCTTCCCTCCCCTCCCTCTCTCCTGCCTTTTCTTCTTCCCTCCTCCTGTTTTCCCCTTCTTTTCCTCCTTACCTTACCTCCTTTCCTCTCCTCTGCTCACCTGCCCTTCCCTCCCTTCTCTTTTTTCTTCCTTCCTTTCCTTGGCATTGCCTTGTATTCAATGTAACTTTTTTCTCTGTCTTATACTTCTGTTTTTCCAAATTTGTGTATTTCTTTTAATCTTACTACACATTTTATTACCACTATCTCTGGATGTAATTTATAGCACAGAGAAGAGAAACCACTTTGTACAGTACACATAAAATCTGGTCCTGGTATCACTGTAAGAAACTGTTATTCTGGTTCTAGATTTTACCTCTCAAGGATTGTTAACTGAAACGCTGTCTGGCATGTATTAATACCCAGTAAATATTTATCGCTTTGGGTTAGCATGTTAAAGAGAAAAATATAAGATGTCATGGTAATATTGCTAAAATGCAATGATATATAACATATGTCATAGAAAAGAAACTAAAAGTCCAAATTCCAATATTTTATACAACATTTTGCTGTGATGATTTATACAGTTGGAATGTATGGAAAGTCCAGCGTGAGGAAGTAACCACTTGAGCTAAAGCCGACCCGTACACAGTTGGAATGTGAAGACCTACACATAAAAACATACTACTCTCTCAGCCCTTGTCCGATCAAGTGTACGGTTCATAGCAATCCATTCCAGGGTGATGGCCAAATATGAGGTTTCTCTGAGATTCTGGCTGAAGGACAGTGAGGCAGCAGGAGAGAAATCATCAGAAAACCTCAAACAGCTGAGTTCCCAGTGGTCTCCCACCTCCAGCTATCAAAGTTCTCTTGACAACTCACAGCCATTATCAGGAACGGAGCAACCATTCTGATATGAGAGGTTAAAGTCTACTGGAAAATAGATTTCACAGACAGCTTCTTAGCACGTATCTATTTTGTGCATTCTGTTCAACAAGCAAAGCATACTCCCTGCCTTCCAAACACCAGGGCTATGACAGGTAAAGAGGATGAAGAGATGATGCTGAGGGACTGCTGTACACAACACCAAAATGTTCATTGACTTAGAGCAGTTGAGAAAATGAGACAATGTTAATGATTAAGTTCACTGTTCGAAAACCTTGAAAAATCTCCAAATAAGAACATCTTAATGAATAGCAAGCATTTCAGTATTTTTTTAAAAAAAATTATAGAGACGTTTTGTATCTCTTTCTAAAAACTACAAAGAAGTATATGTCGATATATGACAGTATGAGAATATTGCCCACAGAAAAAAAGTCAAACCGGATAGAAACACTTCTCCAAAAACAGCTGAGTCAGCTTATAAACATTCATTCCGGAGACGAAATCCCTCACTCAGGTAAGTGCAGGGAAATGGTTCTGCTACGGTAGTTCTGAGACTGGATTCAGCCTCAGAATCTACCAGATAAAAGGGCATCTAGTTGGATCAATCATCTGGAGACAGCTGATTACCTAGGAAGACCCAGCTGGCCACTCTGCCTTTCAAGGTCAAGGTTGGCTCAGCATTTGGGGTGAGCTAATGCATACAGTTAAAGTTCTGTCATTTTGAGTTATATTCTTACAATCCCTACTTATCTTGTTCTTCGCTATGAGACATCTGCATTTTTCATAAGAGTTCTCTGCCTTTACGGCCCTGCCTGGACACATGTAAGTTTCAGAGGTAGAGGAGAGAGGACGAGCCACGGTCTTGCTCACTGCCTCCAACGGTGTAAGGTCAGTTCAGCCATCTGCACGCGAGCCAACAGCACCCCAGATCTGCCAGAGGTGATGGTTACAAAAGTCCTCCCGAAAGCAAAGCTTGCTTCCCACCCCTGGCCTTTCACTCAGGACCCCAGCTTGTTGGCGTACCCCTGATGTGCTCTGAGTACCGAAGCAAAATCTTCCCTATGGGAACAGGCCCATCTTCCCTTCAAAGTCAGGAAGGTTGTCTTTGGTACTCAAATCCCTTCAGTCAACACACCCTTAGTCTAGATGAGCACGTTGGCCCTAATGAGTGGGTATTTCCATGGTCTTTCAGAAAACGATCCTCAGAAATTATTTAGTGCTTACAAGGACCGACCTTTTATGAAACAGAGCTAGGTCCAAGTGACAGTGTCCTTCTCAGCAGTGTGTGATCATGAATTAAATGAGGTCTGCCTCAGTGTCCTCTTTGGATGGTGCTTACGTCACTACTGCTCTGATTAGGTGAGACAAATACGGGGCATGGAATGAGGATCGGGCCAGCACCCTAATCAATGCCCAACCAAGTACACGACAGCGATTTAGCCAAGTACTGGATAGTAGTTCCAGCCTGTACTTTTAATTAATTCCAAGTGATTTCATTTACATTACATAATCCTGTTACACTTACATTTTTTTTACATTCTTATCTGCTACTTTTTCTGCATGTAGACAACCTGTGTTGCTCCTTTTGACACTACAGTATTTGAACTGCCTGGCATATTTTAAGCATGTCGTTACCCACTCCCTCACAAGGGAATCCTTAATCTCCAGTTTTCTATTGTAATTTAATGTAAGTACTTCAACTGTGGACCATCTAAATTCCAATCTAGTAGTAGAGAACCTTTACTTTCAGTCTAGTTCAAAAATTCCTTTTAGAGTTCCTCACTGATCTTAGAAAATATGTTGCTTCCTAATGCCATTAATTGAACGATAAGTTTTCTCACATTATTTAAATACTGACAAATATTTAAAAATCAATTTAAATGTATTCACAAAAATGAAAACTATAAAAGAGGATAACTGAATTTTATCTGAGGTTAAATAGTCTACAAAATCAGAATTTGTCTTTAAAACAAGATATTTTGCTCAGAAAAGATGTTTTCTGAGCGAGGCATTACATGCCTATAATCCCAGCACTTGAGAGGCTGAGGCAGGAGGATCGCCACAAGCTTGAGGCCAACTTGGGCTACATAGTGAGTTCAAGCCCAGTCTGAATTCCACAGTGAAACCCTGTGTCATAAAATCATCTTGTCTGAAACTCAGTACTTCAAAATTCTACTTAAAGAGTAAAACAAAAAAAACCGAAGCAAAATTAAGAGAATAGAATGAAATGAGAAGTATATTTAAGAATAAAAATCAAGCACTGTCCTAAATAACATCCAAAATCCATCAACAGCTCAGGCTGAGAGCCCTCCTCACCAGGCTCTGGTGGCCATACGAGTTGTCTTCAGGCACAAGCAGACTCCCTACATGCAGGCTGCACCCTGGAGACTCCATGCCAAGACCCTTCTGATAGCCCTGTGGGTGCATTGTCATCTCTATCCAGAATGCCTACCCTTTCCAACTCAACCTGCCCAAACTCCTGCCAGCCACGAGGCCATCCCCTGACACTAGCACCCACACACAGGGTTCCCAGTTCCTCCAAGATGCATGAGCCCATATCCCATACCCTCATGATGGACACTACAGCGGATTTGTCTGACACTTGTCTACCTGAGCTCGGTGAGGATGGGAGTTCATCCACACAGACTAAGTCTCTTTCCCTTCACCACATCCCCTGCAGAGAGCGGCTCCTGCATGAACCTGCAATAGATGCAACCCAAAAGGGCAGTCACAGTGGAGGCTGATGCAATCCTGTGCACCCACACCAGCTTCTCACCTCCGTGAAGCTGTGGCACACACAGGCTACAGCTTCACAGGCTCTAACAAATTTTATTTTCAACATGGCATCAACCCATCTCATCTAGGAATATAGCAGGCATAGTACACATAATATAATCTTACTCAAGTTTATAATTCTTCTTGAAAAAAGGGTATTCCTGAAGTGAGTTGAGGCAAAAATAAAGAGTAGAGAGGGATCACTGTCACGGTTTGGAGCTGGTATGTCCCCCACAGCCTTACATGTGAAAGGCCTGGTTGCCAGCCCGTGGTGCTGCTGGGAGGTGGAAGGCCATTTAGGAGGTGGAGCCCAGTGGGAGGAAGTTAGGTCACTGGGCAGATGGTGATGTTGAAGAGGACCCTTGCTCTCTTTTTGCCTTCTGGCTGCCATGAGGTAAAGTCTTCTTTTTCTGCTTCATCACAGGTCCCAAAACAATGGGGCCAAGTAACCACGGCCTGAAACCTCTGAAACTATGAGACATAGTCAGTCTTTCTTTATGTTGATTTATTGCACGTATTTTTTTTCATAGCCACAGAAATCTAACAGAGTCATCAAGATAGTGCTAGGCAGATATAAGATGACTTTAGGAAGGTCACAAAATACCTTATTGGACTTTCAACCTCCTTAAATCAATGATCAAGGCATATTTAACAACACTTATTATTTTTAAAAATTATTTTGAAGGATGAGTGCTTTTTTTTACTGTCAACTTACTTATCTTGACATCATTTAAGATGGTACCACATTTCTGGGAATTGACCCAAAAACGCAATATTCACAGTTATTCCTTAAGATCTATAAAAGGTCTAGATAGGAAAAAATAGAAACAAGTAATATTTTATTTTCTGTTATTATATACAGCAATAAACGAGACCACTGTCTAATTAGACTTTTGTTTTCATTCTTCACTCTGAGACATTATACCTTTCATAATCACATAATCATTGAAATCAAACGACTTCATTCTTAAGAAAACTCGATTGTTTTTAATGATTCATTGTCTTTATGATTTCAATCTGCTCAGTAATGATCTGACCAATTAAAATCCACATGTGTCTATACTACAAACGGAACATATGAGAAAAGCTTTGTACTGCCCAAAACAGGATGGAGTCTAAACGAGCCGCCCGTTTCATTTTACCCACGGAAAATATGCACCGGTAGAATGAATGTTTGGAATCATAGCCACCCATAAAAACAAGCTAAGTCTTAGACCAAGTACACACAAAACATAAGTTCACAATCCTGAAAATATTGTGTTTCATATTCCAAAACTCAAATATCAAGATACTGATTGCTGCTAGGCTTGGGCTTTCTATCACAGAAATAAGATACACATTTGTTTACAATACAACAAAAGACAAGATACTAGCTGAATATGTTTAAACATATATTACCCAATAGTCTCTCCATTAGCCATACTTTAAACATGTAACTTAAAAATCAGTTGTCTAATTATACTTGCCACATTTCAGGTATCTGATAGGTACATGTTGCTAACGGCTACGATGCTGAGTAACACAGAATGCACATTTCCATCGGCATAGAACTGTCTGCTGGGCAGACAATTGCAACAAAAATCATTTACAAATAAATCAATCAATGGGTAAATGACTTAGCTAATGAACAAACAGACCTGTTAAAAACTAATTATCACCTTAAATGGAGGAAGGCTCCAAATTGCCTAGTTACCCTTCATTACCTCTTAACCTTAGTCATTATGGTCATTAATCATGACATTTCTCTACTAAAACCAATGAACAAAAAATATTTGTTTAATCTGGAAAAGCGCTCATATTTTCTAAACGCACAGGAATAACAAGTAATTCACAGTATTAAAATTAGGTACAAAATTCTTGTAAAACATACCTATATATTAGTAAGTCAGACACTATAAATCTACCAGAATGGTAACAATGAACAACACAAAATGTTGGTGAAGATAAGAAAAAGAAACTCTCAGGTATTGTCTTTGGGGAACATGAAATGCTCTGACTCCAGCGGTTTCTTCTAAGGCTGAAGACACATGTGTCCATGACCTAGCAATTATGCCTGAAGATATTTAGTCATGGAGATGAAACCATGCACAATAAAAAGACTTGCCAACTATCTTCATTAAAGCAGGGAAATATTACGCAGTAAGAAAAAATTATCATGTATGACATAAGTCTCAATCACCTTGTGGAAAGTGGAAGAAGACTGAAAACATTCCTTACGATTCCATTTGTAAGAATTCTAGACCACACAAAACCAACCTATGGTAAAACAAAGTAAAAGAGAATTCATAACAGTAATAGCCTCTGAAGACAACTGAGAGACTGAATGACTGAGGTGATTAGGGAGATGTTGCCCCTTGGCTCCTATTTGCAGAATTTATAGGCTTTGGTATTTAACCCAACTCAGGAAATAGCATAAAACCAGAACAAATTAATCGCTAATTTAGTTTTTTTTACCAGCAAAGGCACAGCTAATTTTGAAATTAATGAAGGCAAATTGAACTGAAATCTAACAGTGATCAAATGATTTATGTGGATGTCCAACAGCAGAGCCACCGTCAGAGACAGCTTTCTGCAGAGTGCTTCTCCTTGTTAGTCTGTCCTCCTTGCGTTAATCAACACTAAGGGTAGTCAGAGTTCAGCAAGGGCCACATAGTCTAGTTATCCTGCTGCAAGGAGACTAGAAATGCTATCAAAAATGTTATGTCTCACCCAAGGCTTTCATATTCAAAATTTACTCTAAATTACTAACCGAGGTGTGCAGCGTTTTCTATGTGATCTTTCTTTCCATCTCCTTCCATTCTTGAGTGGTCAATGAAAGGATAAAGGGCTCATTTGTAAAATAATGGGAAAAAAAAACCCTGCAACACATTTCTGGTAACAATCAAACCAAAAACTCTGACACAGAGAGTGACAGAAACAGGAAAAATTAAATCATTCATCGCCACCTATTCAATCCAGATCCTTGCTTCATTTTTTTCTCAATTTTTGTTCTGGACCAAATATACCCTGGATGAGTCCAAGAAGAGATGAAAGGCCTTTCCTCCTCCCTTGACCTCAGTATAAAACAAGCTCTTCTTCTTAAGCCAATGAACAGGGGAGGCGGCAAAGTCGAAAGAGCCTCTCAGCAGATGCGGTGTGGCTTCTGCAGGCAAAGCCCCAGCCCAGGGGCCTGGGATCACACAGGTGAGCCAGGAGCGCAGCAAAACCGCCTTGTGGAGGTGACACCAGCCGCTGCACCAGCTCTCAGCATTCTGTTGTTCTTTTTTTTTTAAAAAAAATCACAACTTGCAGAACTCCTTTGCAAACCTCCAAAATGCAGAAAGCTATATTCTGGGAGAACTGTAACACAACCTCTGCCTGGTGCTCTTCACAGAACATCTCCTCCTGCTCGTGACATAGCATGAGCATGGAGATACTTAGGAAGGAGGCTGAGACAGAAGGATCCTGAGTTTGAGGTCCATCTAGACAATTTGGCAAGATCCCTGCCCCACCTCAGAAAAGAAAAGAAAAGGTTTCTCTCTGACTGTGCAAAACATCCCATGGTGCGTGCATGGAAACACATGGTGGAACTAAAAACGACCAGATCTGTAGGCATCTCAGTTTGAGGACAAAGAATGGAAAAAATGTTACTACCATTAAAACAGGTGACCATTCTCTGAGAACACGAATGTTTAAACTTGTGGGAGCTACAGATTCAGTATGTGCTCTGGCTCTTTCGGCTACTTTTATTATATATGCCAAATACACAACTGCTCCCAGATTTCTCAGAAGTAAGAGTGCCACAGGAAGTGTCCTGAGGACAGACTACGGGAAGGACAGGGTTGATTTTACCGTAAAGCGAGTCACAGCTGGACACCCCTTTGGCCAACAGTGTGTGTTCTGCCACTGCCTTATTTTGTGTGCACCACTTTATAGTTAAAGACTTACCTGACACACCTCAGGCATAGTTCTAGACTATGTCACCTACATTTGTCCAGAAAGAAATGAGAATGAATCAAGTAACAGCCCAAAGAAGGAAAAAATAAGAGTAAGATTTTGGACATACCCCTCTTTTTAGACTCAATATATATCCTTTGGTTACAAATTATTATGCATATTTTACAGCTCTATTAAACTTCCCTGAAATCAGAGATTATGTATTCATTTTGGAATCCACTCTGATTCACCTTCTCCAACTGAGTGAATTTCTCCAGTATGTAAAATTATCACTCCTATATCTGAGGATACTTCTATCGAGTTTATTTTTCCAACACAGTCTGAAGTTTAAAATGCTAAAAATAGAAACTGGCCAATTTTTTTTTCTGCCTCAGTAAATTATAAATCTTTATTTTAATACTACAACAATTCTTAAATATGACAGATTACAAAGCAGTAAGTTTGAATGCCCCAGGGGGAACACAACAGAATTCATTTTCAATGTTTTTCATTCTCTCAGTTATAGAAAGAATAATATCAAATGTTTAAACTGAGGAAACACTTATTAATGTGCAAAGTTTCTATTTTCCGGTTACTTGTTATATAGATGGTTTCCAAATGCATCCTATAGAGTTAAATTCATAATTTCACCCTATAAATATGCTACAAAACATTACAAATAGATCATAGCACATATACCTTCGGGATAAATAAAAATGAAATAAATTTTCTTGCATATAAAGCCATAGTTAAGAGTTCTTTACAAGTATTTGTCTCTTTTAATAGATTAATGGGTAAAATACGACAGCTTTATAACACCTAGGAATATTTTCTTAATTTATGTCTTAGAATTTGAACAGAGTAGGAGAGGAATACTAACATGAATTTTTTTTGTTATAGTTTAGGGTTTTGACATACTTTTTCTACTAAGCTATATGCAAGCACTATTGGGAGAGCTAGATATTATATTACGTTAGGTAAAAATGCAAAAAAGGTAAGACAGAAAAGAGAAGTGACAATTATGAAAATTATTTTTCTAAATTAAGAAGCTTTTCTATTGAATTCACTTTTGAATCATTTTTGACAACTTCAGATCAATTTACTAGAGCAGTTAAAATGCGTTGAGTACCACAAGGTGAAAATGCAATGATGAATTAAGAAGTCAGTCATTCTATGAAACACTTCTATTCCTCTGTACTTTCCAGCAGAACTGCCCAAAGTATAACTCACAGGTGCACACGTCAAGGACGTGAGATTGGTAGACAACAACCAACAAATGAAGACTCAGAGCACATAAATGATGTGCAACACAGAACAACTACTAATGTATCTTTTATACCCCAATCGTGTCATTGTGAAGCCATTGTAAAGAAGAACAACTTGTTCTTTACTCCCAGAGCTCAAACGTATATTTTTCTAACACAAAAAATGACCCAGAGACAGTGCCAGCGCTACTGTAGGCTGGGGAAGGCAGTGTAGCTGGGAAACCCTAGGAACCTGCCTCTTCTCCTGAAGGAAGAGTGAAGTCACAAGAAATGACAACAAATGTGCTTGGTAAGAACAGGGGATCCTACTGAATGAAGGAAACGGCCTTAAATACAGGAGAAGAGTTATTATAAAACTAAGTGCTGCATCATAAATGGATGTGAAGATATTCTTAAAAGAAAGAGGGTTTTAGGACACAGGGACATAGGAAAAGCAGAGAAGGTAGGACTCCCAAGGTGCAGGGTCATAGGAAAACACAAGGGCTGCAGGCCTGACAGATTCTGAAGCATGGATCTCTAACAGTGATTTCGAAGTTACGGTCTATGAGGGTTTTGGGACACAGTGCCCTTCACCTCCATCCTAAAACATTTAACAGAATTTACATCCACTGTGATTTAGAAGTATCTACAGACATGCTAAGTTCCACGTCCAGGTGTCTGTAGTTGGATGGTGGCACCTGCTGATGTGTGGAGACAGGATGCCCATCTATATTTTCTACCATAACACAAATATAAATGTGTACAAACACACCAGCCACATCTATGTTAAAATCTGTGCTTTTATACACTATGGGGGAAACATTTCTGAGGAATAATAAAATGCTAAACATTTTGAATGCTAGAAATACGTAGGAAAACTTGTTGTACGTATGAATCTCAATGATCTTATTCAGTCTGCTTTCTACCTGAAACCCACCAGCATATAAAGTTGTATATTTACTGTAACAATCATAAAATCTTACTACATGCATACAATCTTACCACATGCTTACCATCGGAAAAGAGTAAAGACACCACCATTTATAACTACTATTTGCCGGAAAGTCATATTTAAAGTGGAGAACAACTTCCTAAAGCTCTATTTTTTAAAACTAAAATTATTTAATAATGGCTTACCGAAAATTTATTCTGTAGTTATACACAAAATTAAATTTTGTCTTTTCCTAAGGAACTCATAATGTAGCAAGAAGAGACACATACGTACTTGGCTAAAGATCTAGAACAGGAAAAAATTTTGGAAAACTTCACATCATCCTACTCATTTTACTGACCTCGGAAGAGGAACAGAAGTAGGAATTGTCCAAGTTCACAGTGGAGTAAGTTGCTACGTGATGTGTGACTCTAAATCATTGGACTCCTTATTGATCCCTTACCACAGTAGCTATAAAACTCATATAATGTATTCAATGAACAATTAGACGAGAACATAGGTTAATATAGGTTATTGGATGTATACTTTGTCTTTGAATTTTTTTTTTATGTTGGAAGCCTGGCCAACAATGTGGCAGTTTTAGGAGGTGGTAAGTCCTTTAAGAGGTACTGAGAGGTCACTGGGGTGCTGCCCTCAAAAGGGATTAAGGAGTTCTTGCAGGCACCTGTTTAATTTTTGAGAGATATTATAATAATCAACAAGCCTGACCTCAGATTTGCTCTCTGACTTATCATCTTGCCATATGGTTTGTCCCAACACCACAATGATATTCCACCATGGGCTCACCAGAGGCTGAAATAATGGGGCCACCTGGTCCTGGGGTTTCAGCCTCTAAAATTGTGAGCTAAATAAACCTCTTTTATTCATAAAGTACCCAGACTCTGGTATTTTGTCATGACACAAAACAGATTAATACAATACTTGACATTATCACAGGCATTTGTAAACACATGGAGAATACACAAAAATGAGCAAAAATAAAACTAAAGATTTTTCGAGGGGACAAGGTGGAGGTGCAGGAGAGAATGAGAAATGTAATTACAGGACTTTAAAAACACTACCTTTGCCTGTTCACATGTGTAATCAATACACGTGCATAAACATTTAAAATTAGTATCTTTAAAATTAAAGTTTTTTTATGCTGGAAATTCTAGGGCTCTACAACTTTGAAATTCTCTGCATGAAATATCTTATTACTTTATGTCTAACAAGGTGACACATACTTCACATTGCTCTCCTCCCTGAAACTTGCGTTTTCTTGTTTTTCCAGACACTATGCACTTTTTGTTTTCTAACACCTAGGCTACACGTCTCAGTCTCTCTTGTCAGCACTGCATCTTCCTGCTGGCTTGGACTGCTCTTGAACTTTACTGCTTTCTCTTGGTAACCTCATCTATCTCTATTCTTACAACTCTCAAATTCATATCACCAAATCAAATCTCATTCTAGATTTTGAAATCCAACTTCCCACTCAACATATCTATTTAAATGTCTATCAGGATCTCAAATATAACATACCCCAAAACAACATGTTTTTCTCCTCTCCAAACCTGCAGCAATCTTACCTAATTCAATGAATGATAGCTCCTTTTTTTCTAGCTGCTCAAGCAAATCCTATTTTTCTCATACTTCCTGTCAGCAAATCTAATCATCTCTATTATTAACATATATCCAGGACCTGGTCATGTCTCACTACATCCACTGCCTTATAAAGAAGGTAAAGGAAAATGACATGCAATGTGTTAGTTTACTGTTACTGCAGCCTTACTTTGATAATCAGCTCATAAAGACGAGAGGTTTATTTTGGCTTACAGTTTTGAGTATTTCAGTTTATAGTCATTTGATCTCAATGCCAAAGTGGTCATCAGATGAATTACTGCATAGCACCTGAACAGGTTTCCATACCTCTGCCCATATCTCCCAGAAACATAGCAGTCACAGTAAGCCTGGGACATGAATCAGATGTGATTCATTTGCGATATTAGAAAAATCTCAAACAACTTAAAGATCTATCCAGTAAGGCCCTATTAAACACCCCAGTTCATCGGCACTAGCCACAGGGTCCTCCTCAATGACTCTGAAATGTTTACACCTACTATTCACTCCACCTGGAATCTTTTCCCACAGATGCTGTGAGCTGTGTTTTGGAGAAGTATTCCCCAAAGGCCCATGTGTTTAAAGTTTGGGTGTCAGCCTGAGTCACTACTAGGAGGGGGGGGACCTTTAAGAGGAGGGACCTAATAGGAGGAAGTTAGGTGCGCCCTTGAAGAGGACACTGAGACTCTAGCACTTTTTCTTTGTCTCATTTTACTTCCCGGCCACCATGAGTTGAGCAGCTTTTTCCATCACTGGCTAATCAAGGTGATGTACTCCCTTGCCACAAGCCCAAATGCAATGGGATCAAATGACTATAAAGTGAAATATTCAAAACTATACACCAAAATAAACCTCTTTTCATTATAAACTGATCATCTCAGGTATTTGGCTATTGTACACACTCCAGTGCTTACTTCCTATTGCTACCTTACCATCTGGTAGTGAGACAAGAGATCGGGGAAGGTCAAGGAGGCTGGACAACAGAGTGTGACCTGTCAATCACACAGAACCAGAAAGAAAGCTATACAATAGGACATACACTGTCAGTCTCAGAGAGGTGTCAAATCACGGTACAGAACAGTATCCCACAGCCCAGATCTCAGGTCAGAAGACAAATATAAAAGACAACAGTTGTTGGTCCTCAGGGACAAAATCTTCTTACTCTTCAAGGGACCTGTTCTACATGCAGGATATATTTTCTCTTTTCAGTTATTTTTCACTTCTATATCTTTTCTTCTCTACTTCTTTTCTTTTTTAACCTACAGGAAATCTTGAAGTTTTAAGCTCACTGGTTGTCCCACCTAATTCTTTGAGTCAAGAGCCTGGAACCACTGGACACTCCTATAACCAGTAAAAGTTTTGGCCAGTCAGCCAGGAGATAGCCAGAAGACCCAGAAGGAGATGAATGGAATTGGGAGGTAAAACCCAACAGAGCACCCAGTCTGTGTGGCCTCTCAGCCAAGGATGCTGGGGAGCCAAGCCAAGAGAGTGCCTCTGATAAGGAAATAATGCACAACAGGTCAGGCCTTTGCCCCACACCATGTTTTTGCCATAAAATGTTCTAGTCAAGAAATGTAACTGTTCGTCCTGCAAGATATTCCTGCCCAAAGTATCAAAATGTTCTGCTGAGAAATGTAACTTTGTGCTGCAGGATGTTCCTGCAGTGTTCTGTGTTCTATTCAAACAATGTAACTGTATGTGCTTCACAATGTTTCTACCTAAGGTTTCAGGATTCAGGAATGTTGTTAACTCTGCCCATCTACTTCAATGAGCATGTTTGCCTAGTAGGTGAGCTCACCACCCCCTCAAATCTCTATATAAGGTTGCTCCTATTTCTATTTGGGGCTCAGAATTCAGAGTGCTTAAACTTCTCTGGGCCAGTCAGCTTGATAAAGATTGGGTTTTCTCCACTTCTTCAAGGGACTTTCAGTTTTCTTGTGTCTTCAAATTGCTGCAGCTATAATGCTGTAGCTGTAACACTTGGCTGTAATGCTGAGCTGTCTCACTTTCCCACAACACCTCCACCTGTGTCCTGCACTGGGCTGGTAGGCAGGAGTCTCTGGGTGGCCTGTGGGCTGGGCCAGCGTGGTGCTAGATACCTGCACCTGGGGGTGGGGGGAGTGCCCACAACAAGACCTGTGGTGACATCAGCAGAGGATCCGTGTTAGGGGGCCCAGAAGGCCGGCCAATGAGTGTCTGGCCAGCTATCCTGGCAGACAGTACTGCACCGCTCTGTGTCTGGTGCCTGCACTGCCTGCCTGCCTGACTACTCCACCAGCATCACCTGTGCTGCCCACCTGAGCTTGCTGCCCTAGGGCCCACAGAGCCAGCACAGGCAGGCAGCAGACTCAAAAGCGTGGGTGGCCAAGCCTAGCTCTGTGGATCTAGAGCTCCTGGGGGCTGACCTTGAGCATGCCCATCAGCCACTTGGGGCCCCTATGTAGAGCATGTGGAGGCAGTTATGGATGGGCAAGAGGGGTGCCATGGTGAGCAGCCTTCACAGCTCAGGGGGCTGCTAGTGTGGGCCCTGCAGGGCGGAAGCCAGGGCAGCTTCCCAGCTCACAGTGCTGCTGTTCCTGCCCTTCTCCCTTAGGGGAGTGGCTGGCTGGGCAGGAGCCCTCAGCATGGGCAGCCCAGGCTCCCCACTGCTTTCTTCTTCCTGGGGGAGCCGCTGGACGCCGCTTCCTTTGGAGAGCAGGCTGACTAGCAAGCTTCTCCCTTCAGGCTGCTTCACAAGTCCAGGCCAATTTGCAAGGCTGCAGGAGCCAGCAGCCAGAATCTTTGGGGCTGATCCTGATCTGGGCTGGGCTGGACAGCTACCCTTCCAGCAGAAGCAGAGCCTTGGCTACTCAGCTGCTCTGGTCCTCAAAGAGACACAGCTCCAGAAAAGTCAATTATACTTTAATATACAACAGGTAATATTAAAAATGTTACTTGCAGGGCTGGGATTTAGCTCAGTGGTTCCACCACCTGCCTCACAAAGGCAAGGTCCGGAGTTCCATCCCCGGTACAAAAAAAAAAAGTTACTTGCAAGTAACAAAAGAAACCAACAACCTGCTCCAGTGGTACCCACAGATTTTGCAACTGCTGTAGTTCTAGACTGTTACTACCACTGTGGAAATGGCAACTTTGTATTCCTAGCTCAGCTCTAACTTCCCCTCTCTTAAGGCCTTTGTTTCTTTTTACCTCTCTCACCCCAAGATCTGCTGACCCCACTAGAGAATAAGTTTCCTGGGCCGCCAACTAGTTCTCTCCTTTGCTGGCAACTCTGTGTCTGCAGCTCAGCTCCAACTTTCCCTATTTTGAGGCCTTTATTTCTCCTCCCACCCCACCCCAGGATCTGTTGCCTTCTACTAGAGAGTAAGTTTGCAGGGAGACTTTGTCTAGTTTGCTCCTTTGCTCCCAACACATAGACAGAGTAGGTGCTCAGTTCTTAAAGCAAAAATGGAAGTTTGACCTCATTCCAGGTCACAAGGGAAATGGGCAATAGGCCTCCGATTTTGGGCTTACAACCAGGCTTCTGCTGGTAGGGCCGAAGGACATCTGGGTGTCCACAATAGATATCCCTTTTCTCCTTAACAAGGCATGGCGATTTCCTACTTACAGTGGTGTGACGGGTTCATAAGCCCTTATCCAAACCCTTGGGGTAGATGTTAAAAAGGTCACCCAGTACGTGTACTAAAAATATTGTAGTTGATATTTTAAAAAAAAATAGTGTTAAGAAAATCACAGCAGGACAGGTGATAAATTGCTGTGGGAAAACTGAAAGAGCAAAATTAGGTAAGTTGAAATTTCCAAAAAGCAGGGGTCCAGTGAGAGACCCTTGTATTGTGGTCATGTATAAGTTTAAGAATGTATGGTAAAAACAGGCTGCTCTTGGGCCAGGGATTTAGCTCAGTGGCTTTGCTGCCTGCTGCGTAAGCGCAAGGACCCAAGTTTGATCCCTGGTACCAAAACAAAACAAAACAAAACAGGCTTCTCTGATAAGGACAGAGTGGCCCTGGTGTTCTCGCTTGCTGAGCAATGTAAAACCACATTCTGGCCGTCACACCTGAATAACACACACAAATCCACATCACTGGCGTGTCCGAAGACTGACAGCTGCTCCAACTCCCCTCAAAACCCCAGACAGTTCCCAATACAGCACAGGTCTGACAGCTGTCTGGGGGAAAGTAACAGTCCTCAAGGCCAGTGAGCCCATTCCTGCTTCCCTCCAGGTGCTTCCTGCACGGGACAGGCAGCTTCACCCTAAACTTTTTCTGAGCACTTATTCTTGGTCCCATTTGGAGGGCAGTTGTGTCTGCTTCATTGTTAAGGTATTTTCTCTATTATTCCAGAAATTCCTATTGATGACCTACAGTGTTTTAGCCCCAGGCTTAGGTGTACCTGAGAGTGGGTGACTCACTGGCACAGGGTTATAACACAGTGCCTTCGGGGGCCAGGAAGGAGCGTAATAGGCTGCTCGAGACCAGGTCAAATGGGAGAGCCCTGTTCAAATGGAGAAGCTGTTTCTCATTTCTGGGACACTAGTGGGATGTGATCTTTGGGGCCCTGTATTGCTACATCTTATTTTTAAAATATAAAAGTTTTTATTCCCTGATGACCAAATCTCTAGCAACAAATCATGTTAGGTATTTTACAATATTCTTTTCAGAACACAGTGGAGAAAAAAGAAACAAAATGTAAATAATAATTCCACAATAGTAAAAGTTAACTAGTGTAAAGCTGCAGTCAGAGTTAGACCCTTTAATGCTTCTATCGATGCTGAGCTCTTCAATGAGTCTGCTTACATTTCTTTATAAGAAAACTGGTCTTCTGTCCTCATTTTGGGTTTACTCATGAAATATGCTAGAAAAGATGTACCTTGCTGAGATATGAAAGAGAGATGACCGTAAAAAAAATTGTTCAAATCCTTTCTTCACATCAGTCTTGGTGATGGCTGAGATGGATGGCTCCTCTATGGATTTCTACGTCTACTACCTTAAAGAACTGTACCAAAATAAGGAATCAGTGGGCCATGGTATGGAGAGCCCCAAGGCTGACAGAGACCCCATGGGGTTCTGCTCATCAAGGAAGGCACCGGTGCCACCACCAGAGCTTGGAGCAGAGATGACTGCTTAGTAGTACTTGGGTATCACAAAGGACACCTTGTGTACTCAATGTGCCTCATCCTTCTACTGGGGATGCCCTCTGAAGGACCACAGATCTAGTTTTCTCTCTATAGGCCTCCATACATGCCATGGGAAATACCCTGAAAAAGACCCCACAGATCCCAGTGATGTCACCATTAGGCCATAGCCTTGAAAATCAGGAACAACTTCCCTGTCAATTTAAAAGAGGAATAAGTTGTCTACTGTTGCAATATGGTTTGGGTCCAGTATAACCTAGAAAATGACAAGAGGTGGGTATACAATGGCAGTCTAGATTATGATACTACTTGTTACTTAGATTGCTTCTGACAGGCAAGGAAGATGGTATAAAATCCCTGATGTTGAGGCCTTTAAGGCTCTTTATCTCTGGAAAAGCCCCGAAACTAGGATACTGAGAGGGTCCCCGAGGAAAAAGCAGGCCTTGATAGCACTGATGATCCTGTTCTCAGATACCCAACTGTCCCTCAAGGGAATAAGTCTTCCCACCAAGTCAGTAAGAACAACCATGCTTGGTGGAGTCCTCAGCTTTCTTTTTGTAATCCTCAGGCAGTATACACTCAGGAACTACAACAGAAGCTACTGACAGGTTTACAGATGGGCTGCCAGATGCTGATGACAACTGATGGACATACCTTTTTCTGTCCGATAATCAAAATCTAGAAAAAGACAAAAACAAAAGGCCTGAAGAAAAAAAGGCCAAAATTACAACTACCACGATTGACAATTCTTTAAACACAACCAAGCTGTCTAAGGGAAAACCCAAAGGCAATTTAAAAAGAGTTCCTGATGTAAGTGTGCAAAGACTGGACACCGGGGCACGGGACTACACAGAGTGACCACCCAGGAACTGCTCCGTGTGTCAGGTGGCTGACATGCCTTCCACCTGGCACTGGAGGACTGTCTGTCCCTGCTTCCAGAAGGGGGTGAGGCCAGCCCAAACCTTTATCACTTGCTTTTATAAAAAAAGATTAAAGAGGCCTGGGACAACCTACATGCCTGTCTATGGACCTCTAGGAACCCAGGGTGACCCTGGACATCATGGACAAGTGTAATCACTCTCTTTTATCTTCCTTCTCTAGAACACCCCCTCAGTCTATAGCCATAATTGAGGTCAGGGGAAACCTTAACACAGAACTTCCTTATTCCTATTCTCATGTGTCAATTCAAAGGCCAAATATCCCAAACATGACTTTCTGGTGCTACACACCCATACAACAATGTAAAAAGGGTGAGGGACTTGCTAAAAAAACAACAAAACAACTCCTAGAAGTAGTCTAACTTTCCAGGGAGGTTGCTATCATTCATTGCAAGGGACATAAAAGAGACAAGTTTACAATCTCTTTTGAAAAAGTGACAAGGATGATAGGGAGCCAAGTAGAGCAGCTTTGTGTCCTTCAAGACCCTGGCCTTATTCCTAGTTCCTGAAAGAAACATTACAGTTGTTCCTAGAGGAACAGAGTGACAACCTATAAAAATCCTACATGGGAAAAATGATAATTCATATATTCATAGGACTAAAATGCTAGTCCCATGAACCTCTGGAAAATCTGAGGCTCCTTTTCAAAAAGCAAGATCCTAGTTTGGCTTCAAGTGCAGATAAGTAGAGTCACCAGAAACATTCACTGGTAGCCCATCTAATTTCCATCTTTGACTCCACAAGCTCCTCACAGGTTTATCACACCTTCTTCTGTTGCTATATGTAAACACTAACTCTTTCCTCATTGCCTTCGGACAGGTTTCCCTCAGGGTAGCTGGTGAGCCATATCATCCTAAGGTAGTTATAAAGTACATAACCCCTAGTAGTTAAGGCATACAATCCCTTTCAGCCTGAAGCAGGTACATGAAGAAGGCCAAGACTACCACTCCCTCAACAACCCATAAAAAATTACAGGGAAAAATGAGGCAGGAAATTAGGGCACAGCAAGGAGGCTGGACAATGGGGCATGCTAACCTGTCAATCATGCAGAGCTTCAAATCATGGTGCAGAATAGCTTCCAACGGCCTGGATCTGAGGTCAGAAGGATATAAAGACTGTGGCTGTTGGGCCTACTAGTCACTGTCTTCTTACTCTTCAAGTGACCTGCTGTGTGCAGAGGGTATTTTTGCTCTTTTTCACTTCTACTTCTTCTTTATTTCTTTAAACTTCAATAAATGTTAAATTTTTAAGTTCACTGGTTGTCTCACCCAATGCTTTGAATGGGACAAGAGTCTGGAACCACTAGATACTCAGGCGTTGGGTAACAGTAGCAGTAATTACCTAGTAATATATATTTTACTTTTTAATTTTCTTTGTCCTGCAGTGATGCACTGGAAACATCTTGACTTGGCTCTTAGAATCCAATTGTTCAATTTTCAGGAGTTTTTGCTAACTAGTTATTAGTCTACTAACTCACAATTAATTATATTTTAAAAGGTAGTATGTGCATACAACTCATCATCTCCTAATTATATGCCACATTTTACTTTATGTTCTTCACATTGTTTACATTTGCTTTATTGGTATGGGATAAACACCAACCTATCCCCAACTTTCCATTCAGTATCATCACATTGGTAGCTTGAAATCTGTTGTGGTGGGAAAATTGACATCATGGAAATCAACAGACATTAAAGATCAGGGATTTCCTCCAGAGAACTAGTTGTTAAACAGTTACTATTAAGGGGATGGCACTGATTGTCTGACTGTACTATGTGGTCTAAGCACCTAGTAGAGTAACTGGCATAGAACAGAATCAGCCCAGATCACCCCTTGTGCTTTGTCATTTGGAGAGAACTGTTCAGAACCGGGAAGGAAGCTCCCCTGCCATCATCCCAAGCTCCTAGGGCAGAGAAGATGAGCTGTGTGGGTGCCAGAAGCACGACCCCCCCGTCCCCGCCCATGGAAATGAGAAGACATGTAAACAAGCCTCAAAAACGGACTTCTGGATCACCTACAGCAACCCCAAAGGGAAATGAGATGGAACAATCTCATGCTCAACCAACTGGACTCTCTGAACTGGCAACAAAAGAGGATCTGGGAAAATTGAAATCAGAAATAATCACTCAGAAAACAGCAAAGATTTTGCTCATGGTGTAAGACATGATTAATAAATCTAGAGAGGACACAGATAAAAAAATAGAGGATCTGAGGAACATGATGGAATCCCAACATAGGAAACAAATGGAAT
>NW_004624957.1:9408-31805 GCF_000247695.1 Heterocephalus glaber | reverse complement strand
AAAAGGGAAAAGAAAAAATATGAGAAAAGGAAAAAAATGGAAACAAAGTCTTTGCACATAGGGAAGGGTGGAGGGGGTGAAGGGAGGGCAAGGGAAGGGGGAAAAAAAAAAAGAATCAAGATACTCATGTAATGGTACAAGATCCCAGTGATGAATGTAACTGTATTTTATACTGAAAATGTACCAATAAATTTAATGGGAAAAGAAAAAAGAAAAGAATAAAATCAGCCGTAAAATATTAAAGAAATGACACAATGAATTTCTCCGAGAGTCACTTGCAAAAGTTTAATGAGGAGGAGGAAACTGCAAAACCATAATGTATTCTCATTAAAAAAAATCACGTACAGTTTTATATGATATACTCTCTACTAATAATGCCACATTAATTCCAATAAATGTCTCATAAAATGATTCAATTTAGCTATAGCTGGCATTTATCCAAATATTCTGACTTCTTCAGTTGATACCTTCTTGCTTCAGGACTGTGTTTAGCTTTACAGTAAATTTATACAAAGGTTTTTTTTAAAGCACAAATTTTTAAAGATCAGAAGCACAATTAAATATTACTGAGGAAAAAATCCTTTTTTTATTTTGACAATGATTCACCTTTGAAGTGCTAGAAGCTATGAGCACAGACAACAAATGTATCATTAACCCACAACAAATAAAATCAATGCATTTCAAAGGCAAGAAACAGTAAATGGTCTTCTTAATTACTTGTTTAAATGACCCAGGAATTTTTTTTATTACCAACTGCAGGGAATAAGCCATACATACCAAAATGAGATAAAAACATGATGGATAATTTAACAGAGAAAAGGAACATTTTAGTATTTAGAAAATCCTTAGGCTATAATCCAACATTTATCTTGTGTTAAGCAGATTTATTGCAAACCTTTAAAACACACATACACATATACGACCACTTTAAATAAACCTACTTATAAATTTTAAACAAGTCCATTTGACAAAGTGCAAATTTAGATGCACAAAAATATTTAAAACCATTCAATGCCTTCATTTTGAGACAATTTACATGTTGGATAACACTAATAGACTTTGGAATGGTCCCTCACAGATCTTACGTTGATTGAAAAATATTCTTTTGATTAATATTTTGTAAGCTAAAACAACACTGTAAATTTAGGAAAACAAAATCTTTGAATTTCACAAAGTGCTAAAGCCTGAGGACAAACCTGTGAGGTAGATACTACTGGCCCTACTCCAAAAATGAAAAAAGGGCCAGCGATGTAACTCACTGGTGCTGCCGCCTGCCTTGCAAGTGCAAGGTCCTGAGCTCGATCCCTGGTACCGCAAAAAAGAAAACAAAACAAAACAAAAAATGAAAGAAGACTGAACTTCAGCGGCTTACCCAAGATTACACAGGTAAATGGGGAAAATGGATCTAGAGTTTTGACTTTGAATTGTCTATTCTTTCTATTAAACTATACTGACCTTTAACTGTTCTTCAAATATCTTTTTTTTAAGACTTTAACTGCTTAGAAGTTTGCTTTGACTTTACCTCCTATAGCCTGGCTTTCCCCTTCCTGCAGACTGTCTTGAAAAATAGTTCAATACAATCCCAGGCCACGCAATTCTCTTGCTAAGTTCAACAGTAAAAATTAAGGTCCCTAAATCCTATGATAAGCCCCTCTTGCTAGCATAAACTTGTGAGTTTTATTAAAATGGTTAAGATACTCTGTGTATTACATCTTTGCTAGGAGGAAAGGAGGTGACGGAAAGGTCTTTTTTTGCAGAAGTTACAAATTCTCCCAAGGCCTGAGAGTAAGTGCATGGGGCTGAGATTCAAAACATGTCCAAGGAATCAAAAGTCTATGAGAGCAACTAAGAATGGATGCAGTTAAACAAACAATAAAAGGAGTATAGGGGGGAGAAGATCTTCAAAAATAAAACGATCACATAGCTTGGTTCTCAAGTGAAAACTAAATATTTGATTTCCTAACAATACAGAAGATTTAAAAAGGAGAATTTAAAATCTAAAGCCTTCCATTAAATTCATTTATCAAAATAATTACAAGTTTTATACCCATTTCTAACACAAAACAAATTATATCATAATATATAATAGTCTCACAAATAAGGATAAAAACTTATTCAATAATTACACAAGTATCTTTAGTATGGTAAACACCTTGAAAGTTCCATAGCATAAAATGAAATGCTATAAAATCTTTAGAATGTAAAAATCTTAACACTGAAACCATGGTCTGCAAATACTACACAATAAGCAACAATTGTGTGGTTGAAACATACACTTTTGATTATCTATAATCCAGGCAAACAGAAGTTTTAAATAACCAGTGTTTTGACAGTATCAAAGATGTTATGAGGATTTATTTTTAAATAACTGCTCTTCCAGTAGTCATGGGCCCAGAATAGTCCAGGCCAGCACCCGGTTTCCTCCTACACGGAGAGCTCACTATTCACCACTTGGGTTTGCCAATGATTCACAAAGTCCGGTAGGGTCTTCTCAGTCTCATTCCATGGCAAACAAACCACAGCATCCTCGGTGGTTTGAATCTTTCACTGGGCCTGCACCCACCTGTCCTTGCAAAAGGTTTTGTGCACCACCTCCAGCTACCATGATAAGTAGCCTCACTATTCCCAACTATCCAACTCCTAAATAAATAAAACTTGAGGAAGAGAAAAATAAACTCCCTGGGAAAACTGCGAGTCCCTTCTAAGTCTGTCTCACCCCATTTCTTTCCTACAATGCTCTCAGGGCAGTACGGTCTACCTTCGGAATAGTTTACTTGATGCAGCTTATAAGGATAGTCTGCATTCATATTATTCTGAAAATCAGTTTTTTTAGACTTCTTGATTAACCACCCCATTGCATCTGACAAATATTCTAAAGAAACTGAACTACATATCTATAAACAACAAAACAAAATGCTGTTTTGCTTACCTGGCATTACATACCCCAGAATAAGGACTTACATATTCTATAAGAAAACTAACCCATAAGGAAGCTTCTAGCAAAAGGATTTCAGAATCCACCTTTACCATGCTTATATGATTCTGTTACTATAACACGCCTTAAAGTTCCACAGCATTATCATGTAGTTTGATCTACATTCTATGGCAAAAATACCTAAAATTAATGAAAACTGGTAAAATACAGTTTCTAAAATGCTGATGGTAATATAAATTGTACCAGAGATATGAAAACATTTTTGTGACGCACACTTTCAAAACTTCTGACTCTTTTCCTTGCAATCCCCCATTTTGGAATTTATCATAAAGAAGCAGCACTCAAACAAATACTTATAAACAAATACACGCATTAAAAGTGATATGAGGAAAAAACACCACCAATAACGTGAAGGGTCAAAAGAAAAAAAACACATCATGAAACATGATATAGGAGGTAAGTTCTGTCAAACACTAAAGCTATTACTTCATATTAACACTGCTTATACTATGCTAACTGAAAAAACAACTAGAATCTAAAATATGATTCTGCATATTGAACCCACACAAAAGATTGGAAGGAGATATGCAGCATATTCATAACAGTCACCTGTGTTGCTGAATAATTTTGGTTTGCTTATGCTTCATATATATATATATATGCTAATAGTAACATTATTTCTTATATACAATAATAAAATTAAGTAAATATATATTTAAACAGCATGTTCCAATTTTATTTATGTTTACTTGAGAAATTAGATTATTTACTTTCTGGGAAGACAATCCACGTAAAAGTAGTTTTCATTTACTAAATACAATTTATTTTTGTGCTGGAGATGGAACTCAGGAACTTGTGCATGTGAGGCAGGTGCAGTGCCACTGAGCTACATCCCTGGCCCATTAAATACAAATTTTTGTAAGGCACTGATTTAATACAAAAGCAATTTCTTACAGAATTTAGGGGGAAATACTACTTAACACAGTTTTTTGAAGGGACCGAGTACAAAAATTGGTATAATATATAAAGTGGTACCTACAGCTTTGATAAATAAGAACAGGTAAGTATAATAAAAGCTATGCTTACAGTTATATTAATTTTAATCTATAACACATGATTCTAATTTGATATATGTATGCTTATATATGCATTTTAGTTGTCAATATTGTATTTTAAAAAATCAAATGTCCTCCATTAATACTTTTAAAAGTAAAATCATGGTCCTATGATGCTTAGAAACTTACTGAGCTATGACTCTCTACATCAATTCCTGTGTTAAGATTTTCATAAAGCTGATTTGAATGAAGCAAGAGGGAACTTTTAAATTATCCAATTATAAAAATTAAGACAATACATGGGCCGGGGATTTAGCTCAGTGGTTTCACCGCCTGCTGTGCAAGCGCTAGGACCCGAGTTCGATCCCCGGTAAAAAAAAAAAAATTAAGACAATACAATCTGCTTAATTTTCCTCAAAACTCCAGTATCTCTACCAGGCTGCTCTGGATTTTTTTTTTTTTTTTTGAGCAACTCATGAAAAGGTTGCATACTATTAGAGAAAAATACTAGTGGCATGGCTATGATGGAGATGGAGAGAGGGATCATGGGGATCTGAGGTGACAAACACTTAAGCAAGCAAAAAATGACCTCAAAGATATTTAGTTTGAATTCTGCCTGTGAAATGCACCAGAAATCATTTCACGTTTATACTATTTTAAACATATGTACAAATGAACTACTGTGGCAAGAATGAAAACCTGATGGCTCTGTGGGCAAAGTTGAAAAAAAGAACAAAATTAAGTCTGCCTCATTTTTAAAAAGCACCAATACCAAGGTTCATCTAAACTTTACATAAGTAAAGGACACATATAATGAAGGGCAAATCGAAATCCCAGTGCAAAGGACAACCAGCCTGTGATATCATCACCCACCAGCATCACATTATCTTCCAGGATGCTCCATTACTAACCAGAGACAATAGCATAATTAAGAGCAGCCATTTATTACTGAATAAAAAACCATCCTAATCTTTTGGGTTCTACATATAACTGAAATGATGCAGAAGCTGTTTTTCTGTTCTGTCTTACTTCACCTAGCCTAAAGTTCTCTAGATTCATTAATCTTGTTGCATATGGCACCACTTCCTTCTATTTTAGAGTTGGATAATAGTCCAGCGTGTCTGTGAATATGTTGTGTACATTTTAAATTTTTATACATTTTTATTTTATTATATTTATCAGCACATGTTAATTTACAAAATAATGAGTTTCATCTTGACATTTTTATGCATGCATGCGTAATATGCGTTTTGAGCTTACCCATTTTTCCTATTCCCCCTCACAATACTGCTTCTATTTGGATTTTTTAAAAAAATCTAAATGCTACAAATGAGAGGAAACATGTGATACCCATCTTTTCTAAGCCTGACTTCCCTTCACATGATGACATCCAGATTCCACCCATTTTCCTGCAAATTACATGATTTTGTTTTTTTCTTTATGGCTGAGTAATACTTCACTGTATGGATGTACCACATTTTCCTTATTCATCTGTTGATGGGCAACTTGGCTGATCCATAACGTGCCTATTTTGAATACGGCCGTAATAAACACGGGTGTGTAGTTACCTCTATTGGATGCTGACTTGGACTCCTTCAGGTATGTACCCAGGAGTGGTATACCATGTTTTCTTTATTCATTCATCTGTCAATAGTCAATTAGATTGCTCTTAGATCTTAGCTATTTGTGAATAATGTTTTTAATTCATAGATGCCTATCAGAGTAAAATGGTGGTTGTCAGAAACTGGGGGGTGGGTGAGCAGGTGGAATATTGGGCAAGGGTACAAAGTTTTAATTATTTGGGATAAATATATTCTGAGGAGTGAAAGTACACAAAGGCAAACTATAGTTAATAAATACTGAATTATACATTTGAATTTGTTAAGGTCTTATGTGTTCTCAGCACACACACACACAAATAATGATTATGTGAGGTGATACATTAGCTTGATTGGACTCATTTCACTGTGTATGCATATATCAAAACATCATGTTGTATATGTTAAGTACACACAATTTTAATTTGTCAATTATACTTCAATAAAGCAGGGGGAAGCATCCTATCTTTTATTGTAGAAGTTGCTATTACTGTTATAGGCCAGCAAATTAACAGTATGGGAAGATCCTGGTTAAAACAATCTTATTTTGTCTGTTTATTTTGGTCACTGAATTTTACCACTGTTACTGAGTTTCTGGACAAATACAAATTTGAGTCACAAAAATCTCTAATCTCTAATTTATAATTCAATGTAAATCAACAAAATCACTAGACTCAAATTAGGGTAAAAATTGTGGATGTTTCATTTTTTAAAATGCGTACTTTCCAAAGCACCTTTATGTAAGGCTTCAAGTTGCCACTGTGAGTATTCCAAGGTGAGTTCTCTAAAGAAAAGCAGCAAGAGGAGGTTTACACAGCCAGAGGTAGTCCAGGGAAATGTATTATTATTGGATTTTTTTTTTTTAGAATGCAAATTGTTGATCTTTCAAAGACTGGAGGTACTCAGGTTTTGTTCTGTGTAGGGCTTGAAGGATCAGATTACCAATTCTTTATGTAACACAGAGATTTAAAGAATAAATTAAGAACAAGAGTCAACTTTGTCACAATGAAGTACCCTGATACTAACAATGTCTGTCTTTCATCACGGAAACTTGTGTCCATGATGAAGAATTCCACTGTCTAGTGTCTTTGGCTGAATATACGTGTTTTTAACTCTTCCTTCAAAAATCCGCTGTGTAAATTAACAGAAAATAAAGAATAATGGGAATATGTAAAAGCTAATATAAATATCACTAAAATATATTTATAAAACGCAACTTGAATGGATCTAAAATACAGCTTTAAATATCTCTTTACAGGTATACCATCTAGGTTCACTAATGAGTAAGAATTATTTTTGATTATTCTATTCTAGATTCTTTAGTTCTACATATGTAGGAGTAACACAATGGGAAGAAACTGAAATTAAATTGGAAAAATATGTAAGGGGGTTTAGGACATTAATCTTCATCCAGTGTACCGCACTAGGAATACAAATTTAAAAATCTTATTTCCTCAATTCTTTTGTATTTTTTTGTACCAGGGATTGAACTCAGGCCTTTGCACTCATGAGGCAGGCATGGTGCCACTGAGCTAAATCCCCAGTCCTTATTTCCTCAATTCTAAGTCACAATCAATAGTATCATGTAGCACTGATTTATCTGGAAAAAGGACCCTATAGTATGTAATCTTACTAATGGAAAGAAACTGCAATTTCCAAACTTCCAAATGGGGAGGAGAGAGGAGATACATTTTTAAATTAAGGATCTACAGCTACCTTGGTCGTGGATCTATGAATCTTGAAATGTGACTTCAACTTTTCTAGTGTCCAACCTTAAAAACAAAACCAAAACCAAAACCAAAGCCACCCTGATCGAGGGGATCCTGACTGAAGAGCTGGCTCCCTCCCCTCAATCCACCACAAGGGCTCTATGGGACCCTAGGAGCACACATACCTACCTCCTGGAGCACCTGGAAAAGAACCACAGGGAGAAATTACAGAAAGTTCGTCCTTCTCCACAGTCCACGGACAGCAGCAGCATTAGTGTCCGGGACCTCTGAAAGTCCCTCTGCAGCAGCCTCCTGGTGTGGCCCCCCAGAGAGGGGCAGCCAGTGCACAGGGGACAGAAGTGGAGCTCAGACCAGGGCTGGGGGCCTGTGCGACTGTGAAGTCAGATGCACACGGTCATCTTGCTAGCATCGGCCTTATCAGCATTACCAAAGTGGGATGAAACTGTCTGCTGCCATCTCCCTAACAGCCTAACCTGCTAGAATTCACTTTCTCTTCTTTGGTAGTGTTTCTCCACGTTTAGGTCCTTCTTGGAGGGAGGTTTTGGTCTTCACATTTGTTCCTTTCTTGCCTTAATCCCATGCATTTCTAGAGGCAACAGTGGGGCCCAACAGCTCTGAATATTTATTTCAATACTGGCTTTTAACCATGGCCCTGGCACTGGGAGTCAAGGCCACATTCGATGTAGAAATGGCTGGAGTCCTAGGACAGAGGGGCCAGCTGGGGTGGGAGGAACGTGGCCTTCCACTCCCCTCTGTGCCCACAGCAATATAAAGCCACAGGTGGCAGTGGCAGGAAGGGCCCACAGATGGGAGGTTTTATTTCTACTGTAGAAGGAGGAGAGAAGAAGGTAGAGGAGGAGGAATCAGCATAAGAAACGAGATGCACCCAAGGGAAAGAGCAGTGTTTTTAGCCCAAGACAGACCTGCTTCCCACCAGAACACCACACATTCTTTCTTGCCAGGTGGACACACAGCATGCTGCAAAGTGAGAGAGGACACAGAGCCAAAGCCCTTACTTTGACACAGACTGTAGCATCTTCCTTTGTCTTTCAGTGCCAACAAGACAAAAATGGTGACCAAGTCTGCATAGTGCATAGGGAATGGGAATACACCAGAAACAGTACATACATACATACATGCATATATACCAACCAAACAAAGACTTTTCATCAGTGACACAACCAAATTACTCATCCTCAATATTCAGAAGTTATCCAGTCAGCCCACCCACATTCTTAAATGGGTTTCCTTCAGTCTCAGGATTAAAAAGACAGCAGTGCTGATACAGCATTATCTTCAATTCTCAATAAGGCAGGAGGTAACACAACCAATCAGACAGGGACTGAGCTGATACACATGGGTTCAAGATCTTATGGGAAATAAATGACAGTGTATAGAGTCTTATCTAAGATTTTCTGATTTCCAAATAAATTCTCAATTACAGTCATGTACAACATAGCTCACAAAAGACTGCATATAACATGGTGCTTCTATGAAAACACACCTCTGCGTTGACACCACAGCCATGGGGGTAGGCACAAGTACACACTACAATGTTTGCACAGTGGTGAAATCACCTAACGATTCTGAAGCAATTCGCAACTGTGTTTCCAAACCAACTGAAGCATGCAGGTCCCCATGCCACGTGGGCACACTTCTGCCAGATTTCTTGTTGGTAAAATTTGTTTTCATTTGCTCCCTTTTCATTCTTTACACTTAGAAATCTAACACTTTTAGATTTATAAGAGATTAGAAGATGATCCTTGGTGTGACAAAGGTTAATCAGAAGTCAAAATTGCAAGTACATGGTAACTGCACAGGTGAATGGAGAAACCAGGCCTCAGTGTGAAACTCTACAGCACATGCGTGAGGCCTCGGTGCTCTGAACAGCACCATACCTAGTGTCTCGGCACCCCCGGCTCAGGGTCTACAAAATCCCCTGCTTTAGGGACTGTTAACGTGTCTGGATTTATTCCTTTCTTTTTTGCCCCACTGATAATTCAATCGTAGCACTGTACTATATAAAGTCAAAATATACACGTATGAATAAATACGTACTTATGTACAAGTGCTATACAAGGTGTGATCAAACAATACAGTGAATGGGTAAATAAAAATAAAGAATTATTACAGAATAAAAGGCACATTACCATTAATTCTCCTCAAAATATTCCCCCCACTTCTAGTACGCTAATCCCATCATTCTTGGCACTTTCTGAATCAGTTCTGTAAGTCCTCTTTCAAGAGTGTCTTTTCATGGCTCCCTCCATGTCTTGAATCAACTTAAAACATTTGTGGCAATTTCTATCACGTAAAAACATTATGGTGTATTCTCACTCACTTTATTCACAGGATCTTGCGGTATGAGACTTCTGGCTCTTCCTTGATGTCAAAATCACCAAGGAAGGTAAACACTTTAAATCAATTTAGGACATCGGGGCAGCCATGAAAAGATATTCACAAAAGAGGATTTCCAGAGCTGCTTCAGAAAGTGGCCATAAGTATGGGACAGTTTATTTGAAGGAAGGAGGACTTCTTTGTGAATGATTAATGGAAATGTGTCTTTTACTGTAATAATTTTTAAAATTTAAACAATCACTGTATTTTATCACATCTCATATATCAATGCTTTTATCTTTTCAGTGTACTTGTTAAGCCCCTAAATCCTAATTTTATATGAATCTTCCAATATAGAATGTATTTGTTTTCCAAGTCATTCAAAGAACAATTAGATTCCCTTTTATTTATCTTTGCTTATTAGTTGTTATACTTTTGCCTTTCTTTTCCTAAAACTTCACAGCTCTTTCCTCTTTCACAGCAAGACAGTTCTCTGGTAAATGGTAATCATTTTAAGTAATAAAAAAATAATAAAAAATGCAGCTGCCATTTGCTCAACACTCACCATGAATCACATGAGTAAATATAACACTTAGACCAGCCTCATGCAATGCCTCTAAGAAATGTGAAAGTTTTTAGGACTGCTAGCTACATAAGAAATAAACAGAGGAAACTGAGCTCGAGAAAGTTTAACAACCTGTTCAAGAACTGAATTCTACCAATCCTTAAAGCAACAATTCACCCAAGGAAAAATATGCAGTAATTCTCTCATGAAGCTTAATCTGTTAACTGGAAAAAAGATTGTGTAACACATTTGCTTAGCTTGATACCTAAGTCAAACATTGATGCTTAATGGTTTTTCATTCACTTGATACCTTTACATGCTTGAACAATGATCCTCTCGGAGCCATTTCTCCCCACAATGTAAACATTTCTCTAATACTAATTTGGGGGTAAGTTTAAAAATAGGGAATTGATTTCAAAAATTTAACTGTGGATTTCTAAGGCCAGTTTATCACTATCTAGAAAATATTTGGATGTTAATGTAAGTGGAAAAAAATTACTATGCCTCTTAACACATGTATGTGACTTGTCTTCATAAAACTTGGTTCATATTAGCAAATGAACCCTAATAAAAGCTGCACAATACACGTAAGGTCAGATTCATTCTCAACAGGCCTTTATAAACTAGACAAGTTGCGGCTTCATAACTTATAAGGCTTCTAGATCCCACACACAATAAATTACAGCCCTGGATTGACAACCGGCCCGTCTGACGAAGTCCTAAAGAAACAACTGTTACTAACTTACAGCCCAGTGTTCCGGTGGTTCCATTACCCCACTTGTTTGCCTTCAATTTTGCAACATCCCTGAAAACAGGGTCTTTTGTGTAACAAGCAGTGGCAAGACATCAAATTATAATCTTTTTTATCCTTGTTAATACTAGTTTTTTCATTCTGAGAGCAAATAAAGATTGAAGAATAATCTACAGGCCTTTTTCACTTTAACCTTCATGTGTATGTTATGCCCTCGTGCAAAACACCCAGTGGTTAGTGTCCTATTTGACTTCATAGTCAAAGAAATGTACATTTTTCTCTAAATTCAGTTAATAAAAATAGATTTAATCCTAATTTTTGGCATTTCTGAGAGTTCTTGACAAGGAATAAAGTTCTTTATAGTAGCAGCAAAAATTATGGCAAAGAATATTTGAAATTTTCTTTTTACAAGTCAAAAAAGAGCATGACGTATAAATGAAAAATGAAAAAAGATTCTCCTCAAAGGATCAGCAGAACAAGGATTTAGGAAAATCCCCGGAGAGAACACCACCCATTCATATAATAGGGCAGGATAAAGAGGAAAAAATGGAAACAAAGTCTTTGTAAATAGGGAAGGGTGGAGGGGGTGAAGGGAGGGCTAGGAATGGGGAAAAAATAAGAACCAAGATGCATCATGTAAAGGTGCAAGTTCCCAATGAGACATGTAAATGTATTGTATACCGAAAATGTACCAATAAAAGAATTTTTTTTAAAAAAGAGGAGATGACAATGTCTTTCACATATAAATATTACTTTTAATGACCAAGGTAATTATCCCCATCCACAAAATTAGGAGACACTAATTATAAAACTTACACATCAGAGATACATTCAAAATGAAAGTTACACAAATGACATAGCCACAAGACTTTGAAGTAATACTTTTAAAACCCTTTTCTCTATACTTCTGTAAAAATTCTAAAACTTCTTCCATGCTTATTCAAAAATCCTGAGAAAAACTGCCTTTCTATAAAAATGTATGTATAGATTTTTATTTTAGCAATAGAACGTAGCAATGTGCTACTAAAAATGTTGTAGTGACACTGCAAAGGGAGATAACAGTATCTATATATTCTGACTTTCATATGGAGGGGAACAAGGATGGGAGGAGATGAAACATTGCATCCAACGGAGGACATCTGACCTTGCCACACACAAAATGCCATCTTCACTACCATCAGCTCCTACCTTGGAGCACATCCATTTTTCCTCAGGGTTCCATGTCCCGAAGTTGGAGAGGTTCAGGAGGAATACCTGCTTTTGCATGTTATTTGCTTTTTAAAAAAAATATCCAGAAAGTCTGTTTTATACCAAAAGAGAATTTAGGTTTGTTCTGTAAACTTTCAGTGACAATTTCCTGATTTCTGTCCCTAAAACCAGAACATAGAGATAAAGGCTACTATTTTGGAAAAAAGGAATTTAAAAAAATATTAGGAAACTTTACAAACTCAAAAATGGTATAAATGCAACTTATCTATATAAGAAATAAAAAACTGTGATGATATACTAAAAATCACTGATTGTACATTTTAAGAAACTTAATCGAATGCATGAGAATTACATCTAAATAAAACAGAAAAAATGTTCAATAAATCATTATAAGCAGCTAATCATGACAATAAAAAACTGAAAACAAAGATAACAATCTTAATTTTTTAATCCAAGATTACAATATTTTTAATGACCACTATGATTGGAAAATAGAGTCAATCTTTCAGGAAGCCAGAATCTAAACTACATTAAAATTTAAACCATTATAACCTCTGATGCTAGAATGTCTTTGTCTTTGTTTCCCAATATTTAAGTGACATTTATATGAATACACATTGTTCCTCTTCATGTTTATGAAGCCCAGAAGAACATACACAAACATGTGTTAGTAGTACTTCTCTCTAAGAAGTTCGTTTGCCTTTTGATTTGTATCAAAATGCTCTGTATTAAGATGGCAATCAGACACTACTGTCTGTGGCAAAGCGTCTCTGTCAAAACATCATAAAACTACATCAAGAGAGGGTTGATGCTGCCATCTGACACAGGGCTTTGCTCCTGGGTGTCCCAAAGGGCATGAAGTGCAGTACAATATTACAGCTAGCCATGGGATACTGTCACTATGTCATTTTATTGAGTTTTAGAAAAAGTTTAATTTTTCCCCAAAAGGTAGTTTTGGAAATAGCTGTGTGTGTGTGTGTGTGTGTGTGTGTGTGTGTATTTAGACAAAACTATAACTACAATCCATAGAACTTTACTTTCCATATGTACTCATTTTGTGTATTTTCCATTTTAAAAAGCTACAGGACAAAAAATTCTTTATACGTCACAAATAACCAACAACAGTTAGTATTTCTGTAATCTCCCATTCTTAGTAAAAGAACTGATTTTAAATTGGGCATATTGATGCACCTAAAGACGCACATTTCCCGGGCTCCTTTGCAACTAAATATGACCATGTGACTAAATTCTAACCCAAGAGATAAGTTCTCCAAGTTCTCTCATGGAACTTCCAGAAAGTCTGTAAAACCTCCCCAGTGACTGGAAACAAGGCGCCAGAAGGACCATGAGCCTTTCACGACAACCTCAGACAGCTACTTCTGGTGTTCTTTCACATGGCAGAGATATCCATTTAAACCACTATTTTTTCCCCGTGAATAAATGAGCCTAATCCTAGCTGATACATGAGCAGGGAAAGCAGGGCGGTATTACTGTGAAAGTCATTTCAAAAAGAACCAGATACATTTTTACTGTAAGAGCAGACTGCGCCAGGGACTCTGCCCACTGGACCACCCCTAGTCCACCAGAATCAAAGAGCTGGAGTTAGTCGTTTCTATGCTGATCCTAGGGAGCCCAAGTAACCAGCCCTCTCTGAAACTGGCTCTGAACAACTGAACGAAACCACACTTTCTTTCTACCTTTGATTACTGTAGTTTTTACAAAAGGAAAGGGGACCCATAGATGGATGAAGAAGAGGGAAGAGGGGGGCATAAGAAATTAATAGACGTTATGTATCTGTACCAACTCCCCAAGACAACTGTAATTACTAAATATTGCAAACGTACTAATCAAAACAAATAAAATCAAAAAACAAAAAAATTTAAATTTATTTTCAACCAAGAATATGACTTCATAATCAGACAACAGACACTGTGAAGCTTAAACAATGGAGAATACACAACAGAAATGTGAAGACGGCAAATACATAAAAGTAAAAAGACAGATTTATGACAACCAGAGATTATGCAGTTCCACAGTTGACATGACCACAAAGATCACATAACCCTTCAAGAAAATTATGAAGAAAAATAGAAACATTTGTGGATAAAATGACTGAAGCATTGATTTAGGGAAGCACAATAGAATGTAAAATTTTCCTTACAGCACAAGGCTAATGACCACTGATATGAGTGGGCTAGGGGATGTAGCAGAAGAAATGTGCACTAATGTGACCATAAAATGTTTTACATGACAAAGGGGAATGGCCAACTTAAGGGGGGTAGAATGGGGAGAGAAACACCTGTAGCTATCTAACAGATTATTTTAAACCATTCTTGAACTGATATATTCATTTGTTAGGATCTGAAAACAAGGTATCCTAAAGCAGGCGTGTGTTTGAAATGTGTCCTTGCATGTCAAGCACTGTGGGAGGCAGGAGGAGAGACAAGCCGTGAGCCCAGAGCTGCTGCTCCCCAGGCCTCACAGAATCCACGTGGGAGGGGAGGTCAGTGGCCAAACTACCAAACTGTTGCCACCTCTACTTCCTGGGTATCCACAGCACAAGGTAGCAGAGGTGACCACCGAAAAGACCACTTTGACTGAGGACAAGGCTAACACCCTGGAGGAGTTTCCCTGCAGGCCTGCAGTGTTGCCTACCACAGAGATCAGGTGAGAGACAGCCTTGGGGGCCAGGCTGGGGGAAGCTGACAGCTACACAGGGATCTCCTGGGATACCTGGGATGCTCAGATATGGGCCAGGAAGATCACCAGGTCTGTATTCTAAGGCAGGAGGCCAGGTTTGGTGGGTGTAATCTTCAGGGGAGGGAGGGCGGGACCTGAAGAACATGGCAATTAGTCCAGTGGTATGGTTTAGCTCCTGCACTCCTGCCCACATCCAGCAGAAATTCATGGAGCGAATTACTATAGGTCAGTATCTGGGTGGCCTAAGTGTCTTCACTGAAATCACAAACCTCTTTGCCCTGGTTGAGGGCACTTAGTTTATGTGTGGTTCTTAGAATTGGTCAGTATCCAGTTGATACTTAACACGGTTGTTACCACTGACTTAACTACCACTATCAACATGACATAGTTATTGATATCAACTGGTTTGGTCTGTATGCCAATATCTGGACTGCCTGGGGGTCATAAACAATACTGTGGCTCCTTCCAAAGAAGCTGCAAACCCTAGCATCCTAGCACGCACACACACACGCACACACACACGCACGTGCACACACACACCATGAAAAGACAAAGCAACAAAATGACTCCAAAAACTCCCAACTCCCCCAAAACTGATTCACGGGGCGCAGTGTGGGAGGAAATCATAAGCCACACAACAGAAATGTCTGAAAGAGTATCAGTGGAGATAAAACAGATCTTTTAGGTGTTTGGCAAATTTAAAGAAGACAGAACTAATCAGATAATGACCCTAATTAAATAAATGATCAACAATTTTAGAGAAGTTAGAATACTTAGTGGAGCTAAAGACAGAGATAAAAACATAAATGTGCACTGCAGAAAAGAATGAGAGTACATAAAAAAGTTCAAAACAGAAATCCAGGAGATTCAAAATATGACTGAAAGGGCCGGGGATTTGATCCCCGGTACCAAAAAAAAGAAAAAAATGACTGAAAGTATGGGCAGCAGAGGTGACCAATGTGAAGACAGTATCAGATCTAGAGGACAGGGATGTGGTCAATGTTCATTTAATGCCAACAAGAATATATGAAAAATGGATCCAAAAGCTGTTAGATAATTCAAAGAAGACTAATACAGGTGTAACGGGCATTAATCAAAAATCTGAAGATACCACAAAAGGTATAAAAAAGTTTTTTACAGAAGTAATAGCAGAAAACTTTCCAGACATGGAAAAAGAATTTAATGTACAAATAAGTGAGGCATATGGAACCCCAAATAGCCATGATCAGAAAGAAAATTTCATCCCACAATAATGAAATAACAGAAATCCAATACAAGAACAGAGTCTTTTTTGTCCTGGGGATTGAACTTGGGACCTTGCACTTGTGAGGCAGGAGGCAGAACCACTGAGGTAAATCCCCAGCCACAAGAACAGAATCTTAAAGACTTTTAGAGAAAAGCCTCAAATCACCTACCCTTAAAGGATCCTGACAGTCAAACCAGATGAAGATTCAACCAAAAAAAAAAAAAAAAAGAAAGAAAAAGAACTACAGGCCAATTTCCCTAATGAACACAGATGCATCAGAATTACAACAAAGTTTTGAGCACAAACCTTAAAGGCAAGAACAGCTTGGAATGAAGTGTTTCAGGTTCTAAAAGCAAACAACTTCCAACTCAGATTGATATATTCTGCAAAATTATCTTTCAAAATTGATGTAGAAATAAGATATTTCCGTGATAAAGAGGACCTAAAGACATTCATGACCACCAAACCAGCACTCCAAAATCATTCTTAAGGATACCTTAGAAAGAGACAGTGAAGTTAACAATGCCAAAATGTCCAATAAAATGAATGCATCTGATATGGGTAAAAATTAAGTAGAAGGGAACAAAAGCAAAACAACAACAGGAAAAATAACACAATGATAGGAATAAGTCAATACCTATCCATTATAGCTATCACTGCAAATGGACTCAATTCACTAATCAAAAGATATGAGTTAGCACAGGGGATCAAGAGACAAAAATCTAGTAATAGAGTGCTGTATACAAGAAACACACAACACAAAAAGAAATGTATAGGCTAAAAATCAAAGCATAGAAAACAATATTCCATGTAACAGGGAACCTAAAAACAAGCAGAAGTAGCTAGCCTATTTTCAGACAAACTGGACTTCAACCCAAAGGTGATCAAAAGAGGCAAAGAATGACATTACATATTGGTTAATAGAACTACCGAACAGGAAGAGATAACAATTATAAACATATGTGGACCAAACTACGCTGCACTCAACTTCATAAAGTGAACACTAAACACTAATAGATATAAAAACCACATGTAATCATTAATATGATTAAAATAGGGACCACCGATCACAAATAGATTAACGAAACAAAAAATCAATGATGAAATATCAGTTGAACCATAACACTGATGAAATGGACTTAACAGACATTTATAGAGCATTCCACTCAACAACAGAATATACATTCTTTTCAGCAACACATGGTACTTTCTCTAAAACTGAACACATACTAGCTAATAAATGCAAAAGAACTGAAATTTTACTATGCATATTATCACATCACAGTATAATGAAACCACAAATCAATAGGAAAAGAAATCCCAGAAATGATGCAAATGTATACACTCAAATAATCAATGGGTGATAGAGGAAATTAATGAAGAAATAAGACAGCTTCTAGAATTAAATGATAATGCCAATATAACACACCAACTTATGGGACACAATGAAAACAGTCCTATGAGGGGAAGTTTACAGCAGTGAAAGCCCACATGAGAAAAACAGAACAAACCCAAATAAGAAACTTAATGATGCATCTCAAGGTCCTAGAAAAACAGGAACAATCCAAATCCAGAGCTTGTATGAGGAAGGAAAATTACAAAAATAAGAGCAAAAATAAATGAAATAGAGACTAAAAAAATCACTACAAAGAATCAATGATTCAAAGAGCTGGTTCTTTGAAAGAATAAACAAAATAGACAAACTTTTAACCAATCATACCAAAAAAAGGAAAGAAAATACACAAATTGATGCAATTAGAAATGAAAAGGTGAAAACATAATAGACTTCACTGAAATTCAGAACACTATTAGCAACGAGGTCACAAAGACACATGTCAAAAAATTGAGGAACTCAGAAGAAGTGGAGAGATTCTGAGATACATATGAATTATCAAAACTGAACTGAGATGATTTATAAACCTTTAATAAACAGTCCTGGGAAAATTTAATTTACACAAGCAGAAGATTGAGTCTAGGCCCATACATCTCACCATATACTAAATTGAAATCAAAATGTATCAAAGATCAAACTGTTAAAACAGAAACACTTAAGCTACTAGAAGATAAAATAGGTACAACTCTTGAAGACATAGGTGTAGACAAGGACTTCCTGAACAGAACCTCAATGGCACAAGAAATAAAACAATAAGGCCTATCAACAATAAGATTTATCAACAAATAAGACCTATCAAAATAAAAGGCTTCTGCACAGAAAAACAAACCGATAGAATAGAGATCCTACAGAATGGAAAAAGAACTTTTGCAAGCTATTCCTCAGAGGACTAACATCTAGAATATATAAGGAACTCAAAGAAATTAGACTCCCCAAAATAAAAGACCTAATCAAAAATGGGGAACTGAAAGGAAGTACAATAAATACATGAAAAAATTTTAACATCATTAGCCATTAAAGAAATCCAAATCAAAACTACACTGAGATTCTATCTTACCCCAGAAAGAATGACTATCATAAAAAAATCTAATAATAACAAATGTTGGTGAAGATGTGGGGAAAAAGGAACTCTTCTATATTTTTTGTGGGAATGTACCCTAATACAACCACTATGGAAATCTGTATGAATATTCCTTAAAAAACTAAAAATAGGAATTTCATTTGACCCAGCTATCCCCTTTCCTGGTATCTTCCCAAAAGAGCTAAAGTCCTCACATTACATGCATACTCATGTTTATAGCAGCACAACTTATAATAGCTAGATCTTGGAAATAGCATACATAGCCATCAGCAGATGAATAGATAAGGAAAATGTACTACACACAATGGAGTAATACTCTGCCACAAAGATAAACTTGAAGCATTCATAGGTAAATGGGTGCAACTTGAGCGCATAATGTTAAGTGAAATAAGTCAGGCACAAGCTTAAATATCACATGGTTTCTCTTATATAAGAAACTCAAAATATACACACACACACACAAAGAGCAAAATAAGATCGATACAGGAAGCCGGGAGAAGATGAAGTAGTTCCCCAAATTCTCTATTTTATTTTTTCAAAAATATTTTAACATATATGCAAATTTGATTCATTTACATTAATAGTTTCTTGATTCATTAAAAATTTTTGTGCTATTAGCTGTTTTCTCTTTGTAAGACAGACTTTTTTTGTCTAAGTCTTGTACTCTGAGTAACTACACCTTTATGTTTATGATACACTATGTATTGTTATTACTTGCATTATTGTGTTATGAAATTTTTCATAAAATAAAAATTAAAAGGATGCAGTATGTATATGTACCAACAGCCAATGATGAATGTATTACGTATATCAAAAATAATAAAAATATTTAAAAGAAAACAAAAAGAAACAAATGTGTTGTCTCACAGTCCTAAAAGCTACAAGCCTCAGACCAAGATGGTCTCCGAGTCAGTTCTTTCTGAGGGAGTGTCTCTTTCTAGCTCCACTCCCAGCTTCTGATGCTTCCCTTGCACTCTGTGGCCTCCTTGGCTCCTGATGCATCAGTGACTTCCTTCCATCTTCACATGGCAATCTCCTCCTACGGACATCTGTCTCTCAATGTATAAGGTCATCAGTTATAGTGAATTAGGGGCCCACTGTACTCCAATATTACCTCAGCTTAACTTATTACTAGGGGCCACGATGCAATGTAGGAATGGATTGTCATATAATTCAATTCATAACCAGGTGATTCTGATTATTCCCCATCATGGCTGGTGGAAGGCAAGTGGGTACTACCAACTGTAGAATTAAGAGTGTTCTGTTCTGGGGATTTAGCTCAGTGGTTCCGTCCACTGCCTGACTCTCAAGCACAAGGTTCCAAGTTCGATCCCCAGTAACACACACACACACACACACACAAACTGTTCTTATTTACACTTTCAGTCTCTCACACTAGAGAAACCATTTGGTATTTACACATGTGTATCCTATTTATTTCACTTAAGAGTATCACCTCAATGTGCATCCAGTTAGCTATAAATGTCTCTAATTTCTCATTTTTAATGGCTGAGTAGTATTCCATTTTAGAAAAAAATCCACATTTTCTTTGTCCAGTCTCCAGTTGATGGGCATTTGGGCTGCTTCCAAGGGTTTTTTTTATTTATTTATGGTACTGGGGATCGAACTTGAGACCCTGCACTTTTAGCTACTACAAACTGTGCTGCTATGAACATGGATGCACATATATGACTGTGGTATGATTCTTTTAATTCTTTGGGGAAGATCCCAAGCAGTGGAATAGCAGGGTCAAATGGGACTTCCAGTCCTAGTTCTTTGAGGTATCTCCACACCGATTTCCACAATAGTTGCACCAGTCTACACTCCCACCAGCAGTGGAGCAGGGTTCCTCTTTTCCCACAGCCCTGCCAGCATTTGTTATTGGTTGATATCATGATAGCAGCCATTCTTTCTGGGGTGAGGTGGAATCTCAGCATTATAATAGATAATGTGAAATAGGAAGAAAAGGGGCAAAGGGGAAGGGGAAGTGGGAGGGGTGGGGAAAGGAAAGAAGGGAATGGAATTAAAATGAGAAAATGAAAAAATGGAAACAAAGTCTTTGTAAATAGGGAAGGATGGAGGGGTTGAAGGGAGGGCAGGGGAAGGGGGAAAAATAAGAACCAAGAGAGATTATGTAAAGGTGCAAATTCCCAAGGATGAATGTCATTATATTGCATACCTAAAATGTATCAATAAAGTTAATTTAAAAAAGGAACTAAAGACTGTTCTGTGTGTGTGAGGCTTGGTAATTTACCAAGTGTCTGAAACAAAATAAGTGAAGCAAATGACTCATAAATTAATATTTAACTGATTAAGAGATTTTAATGACAACCTAAAATATGCAGTCATGTGCATAAATGAGGTCCTATTCCGAACAACTGAAACTAGAGGTATGGTCACCCCCAGAGGAGCCACTATTCAACCTGAACACAATAGCAGCCACATAATCATTCTGTGAGGCATTTTTTCTCTCAAGTATCTCTGTGTGCTCAGTGAGGTTGGCTAAATTGGAAAAACTTATTAAAAACAAGCACTAGAACTGCTTGAATACTCACTATTAAAAATAACAAAAGTTGATAAAGGGTAGTGACTTTGAAAGGCTTCTCTACTCACTTCAAAGTCTTACCCACAGACCGTTCCAGTCAGTTAAAAAAAAATCCTATAGGGCCGGGAATTTAGCTCAGTGGTTCTGGTGCCTGCTGCGCAAGTGCAAGGTCCCAAGTTCAATCCCTGGTACCGAAAACAAGCAAACAAAAGCAAAAAACAAACAAACAAAAAAATCCTATAGTGGGCCGGGGATTTAGCTCAGTGGTTTTGCTGCCTGCCACGCAAGCACGAGGACCCGAGTTCGATCCCTCATACCAAAAAAAATAAAACTAAATAAATCCTATAGTAGAAAATATTTTGGCTGTGTCTAAAAAGTCATTTTATGAAAGTGCATAACCTGCTTTTGATAATTTACACTAGGGAAATCAGAGAAAATGTTTATATACAAAAAGGTTCACTGTGACGTTGACTTATATATAAGACTGAAAACAGTGAAAAACAGGTTATGTGAGAAGAGGGAACAGTTAGCAAACCCTAGCATACCTTGGTAGTATTACGCAACTGTGAGCGGATAGCAATGAGGATACTGATCTTTGTTCTGTGAGCCTTCCGCTGTTCCCTTATGCTGCAGTGGCCATGAATGGCTCATCCTTCTTTTGCCACAGTGGTGTCTCAGAGAGTCAGAGGAAGATGTCATTTACATCCCAGCTTCCTGACACCTCCTAGAAGCCTGGGTTCCTACAGAGGAGGAGACCTGATGGAAGGGAGGGGAAAGGATGCACGCATTCGAGAGCTGCAGGATGATGGTAGCATTACAGAGAGCTGGCTGAACAGCAATTAGAAAAGAGAAAGAAGCCAGGGATTTAGCTCAGTGGTTTCGCCGCCTGCTGCACAAGTGCAAGGACCAGAGTTCGATCCCCAGTACCAAAATAGAAAAAAGAAAAGAAAGAAATGAAAGGAATAAAGATAGGAAAGGAAGAAGTTAAACTGTCATTATTTGTTGACGATATGATACTTTACATAGAAGACCCAAAAATCTCCACCAAAAGACTTCTAGGCTTAATTGGCAGATTCAGTACAGTAGAGGATACAAGGTCAACAGTCAAAAAACAATAGTCTTCTTATACACAACTAACAGACACTGAGAGAGAAATCAGGGAAACAATTCCTTGTACAATAGCATCCAAAAAAATGAAATATCTAGGAATCAATCTAACAAAGGAAGCAAAAGACCTCTACACTGAAAACTA